>ML789008.1:156682-169058 GCA_009831015.1 Picea engelmannii
ACGTGGTTGGTCTTCAAACCAAAGTTGGAGTTTCTCCATTCTTGATTCACCTTCCTTGTGTCCTCATCATGAATTTCATGGGATGAATTTTCACTTTTGGGTGTCTTCTCTGTTACGAAATTTTTCATTACTTACATGATCTTTGCTTCCATTGAATCCATCTTAGTATCCAACTTAGCTTCCATTGAATCCATCTTAGTATCCAACTTAGCTTCCATGGAATCCATCAACTTAGCTTCCATTGAATGCATCTTAATATCCAACTTATCTTCCATTGAATCTCTCATCTCTTGTAGTTCATCTTTAGTTACTATCTTCTTTTGTAAATCATTTATGTCCCTACGCATTTCTTCACCTTCATCAAGAGTCCAATTAGGATTTTCTGGAGGCTTATTTGGTGTAGGAGGTCCCTTTTTGGGTGGCATGTTGGCCAAATATCACTTTTGAGTCTTGATTTTGAGGTGGTTCTGCTAGACAATATTTATTCTGTTATGTCTCCCAAGTTTCATCCCTTCTGGGTATGAAACTTTCCTTTAGGTAGTTCTCTTATATTTCTTCTCTTCAATGCCACAGGTCTGATCAAAATTGGATGTGCCAAGTGGAATTTATGATAACTTCCTCACAACTTGCTGATTTTTGGCCTTTCTAGGAGATCTCACTTGTATAGTGTGCCCCGCACAAAATAACTGATATAAACTTATGAAACTCACACCCAAAATACTACAGACTGTTCACGATCCAATGCAACCAGTACCACCCAATTTGGATACTCTGGGAAGAAGTTATGATTGTTTTACCTAGAACACCTTCTTGAGAATAGCCAATATGACTAGTCAGATACCCTATCTTACACAAGGTGTATATATAAATTTAGGATGACCCAGAAGCTGAACTTTTTACCAAAGATAGAAAACTAAGTTCTGTAAATTTCACCTGAAGTTCAGGGTCTGAAACGTTACAGAAAGTTTTTTATAGCGAAAATGCTGAAAAGACTCATTTCAGGATGATTCCAGAACCCTATCTTGTAAAGGCTATATCTTCGAAAGTATAAGGCCTCAGGAGCTGAATTTTTAACCCAACGTACCTTGATCCGTCTTCTAAATACCCTCCAAGCCTCTCCTTCTGAAACGTTGTAGAAAAAATTTTATAGCAAAAATTCCATGGTGTCTCAGATGTAGTAGCGAAACCCCAAGACCTTGAGCTCTGATACCATATGTTAAGAACCAAACATCAATATAGCATAGAAAAACCTCAAGAAAAGTAATCAACGCCTTGAAAAAGAGATAATATTAGATAATAAGCCTCTTCGAGGAGGAAACCTCCTTTTACCCCACTTAAATGTTCAAGTACAAGATGATTGAAAATGAAAATGTCTCCTTGGTATATATAGGAGACTAGGAGGTATAATGGCTTAAAGCCGACATAATTAAAATAACATTACTAATCTAAATTACAACTAATGGCCTAAGACGACATAAATAAAATAGCATTACTAATCTAATATGCCCCAATTAAGGTGTAATGAGCCAATATTAGGGCTTAACATTTTACACAATATGGTTTTGTTGCAGTTTGATTAATTTGAGCAACACTGTTGCTACCTCCTTGTATTGGATTGATAGCTCGGCATGATAGGTTGAGTTAATGATACTGTGACTGTGCATTTTAAAATATTCAAATGGAAATGTTGCATCGTGGTAATTATGGCATGGTTATCCACTGTACTTGTTATCGATATTATTTGATTGCGCCATTAGAGAAGGTCACAGGTTTTTAAACATGGCTTTGTTGCAATTTGATCGACTTGTGTTATGAGATCGGGCATGCTGTTGCTGCCTTGTTGTATTGGATTGATAGCCCAACATTGTGGATGTTTGGATTCATAGTGATTGAACCTGTACATTCATGGAAATACTCTTGTGTTTTGTCGGATGTCTGTGTATTTCACAACATAGTATGTGTTGAATGGTAATGGATGTCTGTGAGTTTAAATGGCAAGTCAAGATCTTGCATTTAAAATATTGATGGTTTCATGTGGCTTTCCGTTGATAAATATCATGTTTCATAGCAGAAACAAACACAAGGTATGTGACAGTATAACCTCATTGCAATTCAATTATTAAATGAATTAAAACACATAATCGAGCATGACCTTTGAGTTTGTATTTGATAATTGAAATAACTCGTGGGCAGTGGTTGTTTTTGATGCTAAACATAATGGTTTATTGTTATTCATGTGGGAAGTGTTTTAAAATATTAAATGAATAAGTGAGATGAACAGGGCTCCCCTATAGGCTATTATGGACTGCATAATGTCTTGTTGATGACACTATGTTTGATATTTGATTTCAAGCAGGGAGAAAGTGAATGCACAAGATTGCTTGAACTATGCACAATAATTGTTTTGGGTCTTAGTGGTCATTTGGTTGGTGTGTTTCCTTTTATAGAATGGTGTTATGGATCACTTAATTAATTTTATGAACATTAATCGCTCTCTTTACCTAGAATTTTTTTCTCTTTCCAATAATTACAAGCCCCTCGCCTTCCCACATTCATTTTCACTCCCTGTTCTAAAATTTAATTATAGTCAAGAAGAATTCTGTATTGAAGCAGTTTAGAGTCACATTTTCTTGGTTGGATTACAGTGATGTTTTCTTTGGTTTGCATTACAGTTGATTGTTGTGGTCTTTGAGAAGTAACCATGTTTCTTTTCCCCCTCATTTTATCACTTTTCGCTAAATAAGCCCCTCACATATCCCAAGACCTTTTTTTCACCCCCTGCTCATTGACAACATTTAAAAAGTTTATGTGGATTGGATTGCATGATCCTGATATGTTGCTGAGCCAAAATCTATTTCATATTTTTAAAGAGTTATCATGTATTGTTGTTAAAAGGACTATCTTCTAATCAATCATGCATGTAGGAATGAGACTTTTACGCCGAGGTAGCCATGGCAGAGGCAACCGAGGGAGAGATAATTGGAATAGAGGCCCAAGAAGGCTAAGGTTCTCCATGCACTTTGATTATGAATCGAAAGATTTAGGCCAGTTTCTTCGGGCCATATTTTTCAATTGGATTGGGAAAGGAGTGGTCCAACCTAGGCCTGAAAGGCCTCCTTTCCAAGCTCCACAATCCATTGGTAATCCTGTGCCCCCTCATGTCACATTGCAACCCGAGGTTCCCGAAAATGATGGATGGCAAGAGATTGTCCACTCGACAGTCTCCCAACATTGTGGCTAGCCCAATTTGTCCTTACCTTCTCCCCCGCCTATTAACTCGATTGTCCAAGCTGCACCTATTCACTCACTAGTTCAATCCTCTCATGCCATAAAAAGGTTGAAAACCAAGGCCCACCATGCCCTTGACAAAGGAAAAGCCACTGCTGTCCCTTCCTCACCCTCCAATGGCTCTAACAAATCTGTGTCTTCCCGGATGCATTTGAGGGACGATTGTTCTCACATGATCAACGAGATTAGGCCTAAAGGCTTAGTGCAACCAAAGGCAAATTCATGAAAATTGAAGGGTGACAACAACAATCAAGGAAAGATTGCATCTTAGAGTGGGAAATATGGCTTTTGGGTTTTTTTTTATATATTGTTGATGACAGTTGTCTTCAGAAGTTTTTGGACAACATGTTTTATTTTTGGATATATGAGTAATGCATTTTTGAAAACAATGTCAAATATAAATGAAATAAATTGTCAAATGTGCATGCGATGATGGGAGTCACAAGGATAAATGTTCTTGTTTAATTGACTAGTTATGTTATAATTGTTAAGAGCTAAATGGGAGTCACAAGGGGTCCCACCTACTAGTTATTATTTATTTAAAACCCTTATTATGATTATTACTTTCCCCCCTAACTAAAAATTTGGTTGAGTCTTTAGTTAACTTAACTAATGAGGGGGTTCAACTACCTCAACCAATTCTGATTTTCTTAAAGGAAAAAGGAAAGGGAGGAATAAAAGAGGATAGAAGGAGAAGAATACTAAGGTTTTCTCTTTGAGTTTATGTTGACATAGTTCAATTTTAATTCATTCCTTAATTTATCACAAGCCTAATTCTCTTTTATGATAACATAGTCTTATTGTAGACAACAACATTGAGGGTTGAATTACATCATTCAGACACTTGTTTTTCAGAGGTGTTGATCTATCTTTGATAGTATGTGTAGACTTGTCTATTTGTGAATTAGTTTTCATGACTGACAAAGGCTATTGTGCAGAGTTGAGTGGGCAACAATCTGTGGCAAGCTGATCCAAATTTTAGAGTTAAGTTTTGATTTTCTGTCAGAGGTCCTTTTGTATGTTCCATCGGGGATGTCTAAGTTTGACTTTGATTTGAAATTTCTGTATGAGATTTTGTAAAGAAAATGACTCTTTGGTGAATTAGAATGAAATAAAGGATTGCTTTATGTCTCATCTGTCTTGATTATCATCTTGGTGTTTTACTTATGTATCTACACTTGTTTTCAACAACTATTATATTCAAAAAATCATATTAAAATGAATTTTCCAGCAAGCTTTAATTTGTGAAAAGACTAGCCGAAGCACTTGTAATTAATACTTGTGAGTTAGGATTTTATATTTGATGGCTATAAACCTAGGGTGACATTCCCATCTATTTTTATTTAGCCAACAGAATCTGAAAATGCTTGAGTAAGATCACTTCATATCTTTTCCTCAACAAGGATGAGGGAAAAATTCTCCATCATTTCATCCCTTTGTTGCATGAGAGATTGCTCAAGCAACAAGTTAATAGAATCTTCTACTATGTTGTTTTTATTTTCTTCTTCCATGGAGGGTTTCTTGGGCATGCAAGAATGATTTTCCTCAATAGAGACAAGTTTGAGAACCTCGTTGGGGACATGCACTGAAAAACGATCAAGAGCAACCTGCTCTGATACCACTGATCCAGATTATTTTCCAATCGAAATGAAATCAAAGATACTATAATGAAATACACATAAATATTTCCAGAAACAGAGAAATACAACAATATATGATTTCTATTAATTAAAGAAATGTACAGAGACTGTAAAAATATAGAGTGCAAGACTCGCTAGAATGGTGGCAACTTTATCTCTGAGAAGAGATGTGATGGATATGCTCATTCACAAGACGATGAGTATAATGAGGCTTTGAGGGAATTTTTACAATAAAAATGAATTCCAAAACCTTATACATTCAAAAATTTAAGCCTAGGAGATGGATCACCAAAATTCATCTGGGCCTCATTGGGGTAAGTTAGTACATCAACTTCTTGGGGTCGCAACTTTTGCATACGATCTCCATTTTAGGCGTGTGATAGCCCGTTGTAAAGGTATTTTCAAGAAATACACATTATGTTGTCAAAATTTGAATTTTTCATTAGTTTGATTGTGTCAAGCCTAAAAAATGTTGTTTAGGGCCTCAAAACGGCCCCATAAGTACAAAAAGATGTATTGAGATGAAAATTTCCAAAATAGGCTAGTTGGACTAGATGGATGACCACCAATACCCACTTGGATGTTGTGTAGGGATTCAATATAGCCTCATAAGTCTAGAACCCATAATTACAAAGAAGTGTTCCCATTACAGAGAAATGTGTTGAACTGAAAACTGTCAAGATGAGCCAGTTGGAATTTGGAACAGGTGGGTGGCCACCAATATCCACCTGTAGTACCATTATAGGTAGAGACTCCAGGAGCATCAACACTAAAGATTATTTCGACTAAATTTATAAGGGAGCACATACTACCAAGAAGCCATTAGTGAAGCTGTTCCACTTACAGAAGGAAGCAAAGTATCCGCTCATGGTGCCAGCAATTCCACTAGTATTAATAGTTGAAGGAGACATGTTAGGTGCAGTTCCGAGTTTAAAGTTTGCAGATCATGATCTGGAAGATGAGAATAAGTTTCTAGAATTATCACCCAAAAAATATTTGCAAACATTCATTGATCTAGAGACATCATTTATCAGATTCGATCCAAATACATGGGCAGTTGGATTGGAAAAATCAAGAATCCAAAACTTGTTACAGATCCTGCATTTTGGTAGGAGCAACGAGATAAAAAGATGTGTGAAGATGTTGTTAAGTTGTGTTCATGGTAGATACCTATGATCTCTTGGATCATAGGGTTGACAATAGCAGGAGAGGACCCATCAATATTGTTTACATACATGTATAATGAAAAAACGTTGTCGAAGAAGATGAAGGAGAATTTTGGTACATTCAGAGTAGCGTGAAGATTTGACGTAACAAACATCAACAACGATTAAATCAAGTTCACAATGAAAGTGTTATCTTGAAAATTGTTGAGAAAGTGTCGCAGAGATCAAGTGCCAGCAAGAGCGATAACAAAAACCGAAAAGTGTGTTGAAGGCATGCATATGAGATGGGCGACTTTCCTAGTAAAACAATTTCAGATAGACTACATGAAAGCACAAGACAAAGGTATGGAGTTTCACTATGCTTAGTTATTTATATTAATAGCACTAATAACATGGAGGGATTCGTAGGACTCACAATTTTTGTCAGTTACCAATAAGTCATGTTTGTCCACGAGGTACGCAAACTTGTGGCATACTGCACACAAGGAGAGACAACTAGAAAACAATATTCACTTATACATCTATAAGGAATCCATTAGGGAAATCATTCATAGGACATTGCGCATACCACCACGAGTGGTAGAAGCATACAAGCCAGTTGTGTGATTAAAAGTGAGGTGCCATCACATGTATATCCAAGCGAAGAAGGATCCAAGTTAGGACTAGTTTCCTACATGATACCAGGTAATTGAGGAAGATATGGGAAACATAATAGAAGTTTGGTATGATTATTGGAGGATCCCGCCAACAGATACATAACTAGAGAAACAAAACCTTGAGATAGAACAAATCAATGATGAATATGAAGATGAAGAACAAGAAGGAAATGGCGCAAGTGGAAAAGCACAAAAGACAGTCATGTGCACGGGAGAGAAGAGAAAAAAAGTAGACACGGGGAAAACAATCCCACAATGCAAGAAAAGGAAAGCTGTAAGGGAATCAACTCTTCAATCTCTCATAGAAGATGACTTGGAGAAAATTGCAGACCAAGTTAAGGAAGAAACAAATGAATCTTTTGAGTGCGCGACAAAACAAAAAGACGAAAGGAATTCGAACATGAATGCACAGATTGCTGCGTTGCGACAATTTTTGGAGACCACAAGACTTGCACCAATACAAATAGGAAAACAAGTGCATACAAAGAATATACCACAAACAATTGAGGTGCAACATATGAAATCTATCGTATCAAGAGAAAGATGAGTCATGAATATAGTGAGGAGAGCCTTAGATTTCCCCATGATGGAGTTGAAAGAGCAAGAAAAGACACTAAATCATATTGACTTAGTGTTATCTTAGTTGTCGGTCAAAGTATTATATGGATTACAGATGATTGTGATAGAGAAACTTCAATTTCACACAGTGTCAACCTTGATGGAGTTGACAAAGACAAACACAGATAAATAAATGTTGCAAGCAAAATATGACCAACTTAGGTTGGAACAAGACCAGTCCACACAATGGGCAGAGAGAGTGAAACAGGCAGTCCAAGGGGTGTATAACATTATTCTAGAAGCACTTAGGGAGGAAGATGCCCCATTGGAGGAACATGTGACAAAGTTGAGCGAAGCCATCCAAAACTTCCGTACTAAGATCAATGAGTTAAAAGCATGACATATACTAGGAAATCCCCAAAGGAAAGGAAGCAAAGAGAGAAGTTAGCGACCAAAACTTTAGAAAATATCAGAAGCCTAGAAGAAGAATGTATAAAACTGTATGTAGAAAGAACAAGAGCTTGTACACAATTGACTGAAGTCATGGAGATGTAGACGATTGAACATAAGTTACAAGCTGTAAATTGAAAGGTGCATAAGTTTAAGGAAGTCATGAGTACATTACAACTAATAGAGATGGTAACAAAAATGGAAAAAAACCAAAAGATATACTCATAGATGAATCAACTAAGGGAAGAGAAGCAAGATCATGTACTGAAGATCGAGACCTTTTAGGAATAATCGTACAAGGTGGAAACAAAATTATAAACTACTCAAGGTCTAGTGAAGAAGAAATTCCAGGAAAGTGCTAAAAAAGTGAAGAAACTTATCACCACAAAGATGGTCTAAGAAATTGTGCAGTAGGAAAGCCAAGTCAGAGAAAAAGTTACAACAACCATGGATACATTACATAAATTTTTGGTGACATGGAAGCATACCTAAAGTGGCTTGAGACGAGCCACATGTTAGTGTTGGGGGCTCGTTGGAGCAAGATATTTTGGATAAGTTTTGGGAATCATGATGAAGCAGATCGCACAACATTTGGGAAAAGTAGTAGTGCAAGTGAAAAGAAACTAGCACATTATCAGAAGTCAACACGCAAGAAACGAGAGTTATTTAGGAAGTGTTGGGACAATTTTTCCACTTTGTAACCACGTTGTAACAGGCTAAGCCCTAATAAAAAAATATAAATATATAACGGTTTTTGCGTAGAGGAGAGAGTCAAGAATGGAAGAGTGAACAATTGGCTAAGTGTTTGGGTGTTTGGAGTTATGACTATGGTTTTCGAGAATTAGGCTTGCACTGCAACATAAAAACTTAGGAAAGTTTGGTTAATTTCAAATGATATATGTTTTTGTAAGTGCAATGTGTAGTTGTAAAGAGATTGCAAATGAATAAAATAAGAATCCATTCGTTGTGGACGTATCCCAGTTTGGGGAGAACCACATTACAACCTTGTGTCTTGATTTGTTTCTTTTGTGTGTTATGTTTCCAATGCATATGATGGATGGTTAGTATAGATATATTTACCGTTCACGACCACTATGAAAAGATGGTGGATGTTTGGTATTCTGAATATGTCACTAATATCTGTTCTTATGGTCGTGCACACTTAAGTTAATGAAGAATGAATGAATGTGATCTAAATTTATGAGAGGAACGAAATGAAAAAACATATTTATAATATTAACACAAAGAAACAATGAATAATAACAGAGATACAATAAAACTTGACTTCTATTAGATAATAAATATGTTGAAACTGTAAAATGCAGACAAAAACAAGCTTGCTAGAATGGTGGCAACGTATCTTTGAGAAGAGATGTGACAGATAAAAAAAATCGCAAGAAGATGAGTACAATGAGGCTCTAAAATAATTTTTACAATAAACATGAATTTCAAAATCCTAGACATCCAAAAACCTAACCCTAGGAGATGAAGCGCCAAAAGTCACGTGGGCCCCGTTGGGGTAAGTTGGTACATCAACTTCCTGGGGTCGTAACTTTTGTATACGATCTCCGTTTTAGGCGCATGATAGCCCGTTGGAAAGGTATGTACAAGGAATACACCTTATGCCATCAAACTATGAATTACTCTTTGGCTTGACTGTGGTGAGCCCTAAAAATGTTGTTTAGGGCCTCAAAATGACCTCGAAAGTTCAGGAACCGAAAACTAGGAAAAAACTGCCAAACTGAGAAATTGCCAAGATGATCCAGTTGGAATAGGTGGGTGGCCATCAATATCCACCTAGATAAATCCTCACCCCTTAGGAAGAAATGGTCTCCATTGCATTGATATCCTCCATTAGATGAGGAAATGTCTGTTGTATTTGGTCCTGGGTGAGCCACTTGCCTTGGTGTAGAAGCTTGATAGCCCAGATGGTACAACAAATCATCCCGAGGATGAAAATTATTGACATTTGTGTTTGCGCTCAACATTTGGTAGGTGGAAGAGAAGTCAGGATATCTCTCATAGAGTTGGGGTCACCCGTAGGTCTCTTGGCCACAGGAGTTTAGCACTCTGGTGAGTGCTGTAACTAGAGGGTGGCTAAGGCAATCATCGATGCGGTTGGTGCTTCCTATCTTATAATTTATGTTGAGATGGAACTACTACAAGTAGGTGTACCACTTATGATGGCGGTCATTCTACAATTTTCCCTGTGTCTACATGAACTGCAACGACTTACGATCGATGTGGATGACTGTCTCCTTCCCGAGAATGTAATGCCTCTATTGGTGGAAGGCTTGAAAAATAGAGTGCATTTATTTTTCATAATTAGGGTACTTACAAACAACATCTGATAGTGTGTCACTATGATATTCCATGGGGTGTCCAAGCTAAGTGAGAACTGCGCCCACAACATAGTCTGAAGCATCCGTCTCAATCTCAAAGGGTAGTTGTAGGTCGGGTAATGAGAGAACTAGGGCTGAGCACAAGTGCTGCTTCAAATAATTGAATGATTTCTATTGCAATAGGCCCCAAATGAAATTTTCCTTACCAACACCCTTGGTTACTTAGCTGAGGACCCATACAATATGGGAGAATCCCAACACAAACTCGCGATAGAAATTGGCAAGGCCTAAAAAAATCTGAAGCTCAATGAGTGTGGTTGGGGATGGCCAGTCACGAATGACCTAGATCTTGGTGGGGTCAACATGCACCCCATGCTCATCAACAATTTAGCTTAGGTACTGGACCCTATCCATGCCGAAGGAGCATTTTTCCAAATTTGTGTATAGCTTGTGCTATCGCAGTGTGTGAAAAACCTGCTAAATATGATGCAAGCGTTCTTCTCAAGTATTGTTGTAGATGAGGATGTCATCCAGATAAACCACCACAAAATAATTGGTGAAAAGCTGCAAGATATCATCCATCATCCTCATGAAATTTGTTGGGGAATTCGTCAAACCAAAGGACATGACCAACCATTCGAAAATACCTTATTTATACTTGAAGGCAGTTTTCCATGCATCTGTCTGCTCTTTTGGGATCTAATGGTAGCCAGACTTCAGATCAATCTTACTGAAGTATTTGTCCCCTTTAAGCTGGTCAAGGAGATCGTCAATTCGGGGAATCATATACTAGTTCCTGACTGTGATTTTATTTAGGGCTCGATAATTGATGCAGAGTCGCCAGGTCCCATATTTCTTTTGCATAAGTACGATTGGGCTTCCACATGGTGATAACTTGGGTCAGATGTGCCCCTTTTGGAGTAGTTCTTGGATATGTCTCTTGATATCCTTATTTTATAATAGAGAGAGATGATAGACTGTCCCATTGGGTAGCTGTGCATCGGGGGTTAGATCGAGTCAATGCTTGACTTGACAGTGTAGAGGTACCCCAGTGGGTGAGGAGAGGATGTATTTGTATTCTTCCACGAACTTATCCACTTGTTTATGTTGTATGGAGAGATCGACCACAGAGGCCATGGATGTGGCTACAACCTTTCAATCACTTTAAGAGAGAATAAAAAATAAGACAAACTTCCCGGTCTAAGAGATGACCTTCCTGCATTGCTTGGAAGAGATGAAGGAAATGGTAGTAGGTGGGACTACCTCGGGTATCCTATACAATTTCCTGTCCAAAGTAATAATAAAAATATGAGGCCTAGATTCATATACATCATGATGTTTCCATAAATAAGGTTGGCCCAAAATAACATCACAAACTTAAAGGGGAGAAACATCACACAATACCTCATCTTTGAAGGGCTTGATGCCATATGATAGAGAACATTGTTGGATGACGCAGAGATCTCTTCCTTAGTGGAGCGATCCAATGGTGTATGGATGCAGGTGTGAAATTGTTGGTGGGGAAAACCACTTGACAACCTCTCTTGAGAAGAGGTTCTTCTAGCTACCACTATCAATGATGAAGTGCAGTGGAGTACCCTTCACCCACATCTGTGAATGAAAGAGACGATCACCTTCCTTTGGCTCATTAGGTTCACCAGGTTGGATCTTGGTGGTAGAAACTATGACACTGGGTTCTGCGTCAATAATCCATCTCCCCTTTTCTAGATTTGACTCTGAGTCATAACCCACATCTGATTCATAGGCTTTCACCTCCACCACCAATGACTGTTTTGAGTGACAATCAACAATGTTATGCCAAGGGATCTTATGGAAATCACACCACTTCTTGATGTCTTTCTTCATATTTCCATTGTACTTCTTTGTTTACAGCTTATACTGGTTGTCCTGAGGCTGTCCATCTTTGATTTTACCTTTTCTCTATGGTTTGGGGCTGCCCTTGCCATGCTTCTATTGTGAAGGGCTCCCAGACCCAAACGACCGCGTATTGTGTTTAAGCTTCTGCTCTATTTTGTTAGCATATCGATAGGCTACGCCCAAGGACGAGATGTCTAGAAACTGTATTTATGTCTATATATATCTATGCAGACTGTCACAGTACTTGAGCACCAGATGTGTTTATGGATAAATCCGTAAGTGCGGACACAAACCGATCTCCCTAGATCCACCTGGATCTAGAACAAAACATGACAGAATAGGACGCTTTCCTTAAGTTTTAAATATTGAATTTACTAAGAGGCAAGAATAAGTAACAT
>ML789008.1:176862-194351 GCA_009831015.1 Picea engelmannii
TCAATATAAACCTATGTATGTGATCAAGGAATCATACAATAAAACAAAACAAGCTTTATAGGAAAGAATCGTATTACTGTATCATATTAAATGTGAAAGAGAGATTACAACCGTTGCCTTGATGTCATAAGGTCTCTTCCAACTGTCCTTCGTTCCCCACACACTTCTTGCTCCAAGGATTCTGAAACCATAGATCTGATAGCTGCTCACAATCTATCTTGACAAAGAAAACCACAAGCTCAAGCTCACAAAAACTCACCAAAAGCTATGAACCAAAAGCCATGAACCCCTTCTCCATGAGAGCTCCTCTCCTTTTATAAGTTGAAGAGGATAAGGTGAGGAGGTTAGGATGATCCCACTAAATCATGAAAGCGAGTAAGATCCAAACCGTTCGGATGCCACCTCACCTAAGAAGCTTCTCCTTCTAGAAAAATCGAGAAACCGTACGTTTTTCCCACGTGCTGGAATGTCCGCACCCTAGCTATATATCAACCTGCGGAAAGTTCGCACCCTGGCTATATAGAAACCTGCGGGAATTTGTCATTTCCGCACCCTGCCTATATAGCAACCTGCGTACATTTCTTTTTATAAGGTTTTTACATAGAAAAAAGCAACTTCTTTTCTCAGGAAAAGTTCTTCTTCCTTCTCTCTTCAGGAACTTAGGCCACTGTGACCCCTCTAAAGGCAATAGATAGGTTTACATCATTAA
Organism: Picea engelmannii; assembly: GCA_009831015.1. Lineage (NCBI taxonomy): Eukaryota > Viridiplantae > Streptophyta > Pinopsida > Pinales > Pinaceae > Picea > Picea engelmannii. The sequence continues at coordinate 177,572 of ML789008.1, forward strand.
CGATCATAGGGATGACGAAAATAATGTGTAACAAGATGTCGGTCATAATATTTGTTACCCAACTTGGTGCATAAGGTATGGAAGACATTGGTGAACTCTGGTACTATTTGGTCTCTTTCCTACTGTTGGAGCCGCCTTTGTTTTTTCCAGCGCGTCACAAATTTCATTTTTTAATGCTCGAAATCGAAAGATGGTTTTCGTATTTTTCGTCTGTGGTTTCAAAATCTCTGAAGCTTTATCAACACAAACAACGATGATTATTGTACTCTCGAGGTGAGTCCTACCTTTCAAAAAAATGTTTCCTCTTTTTTTCTACCTTGGGATCTCGTAGGTCAGATACTATAAGTCATGTAGTTCACACGCCTCGAGCTACGAAACAACGAAATCATTTTAATTTTTCACTCAGGACAGTAATGAGGTAAAATTTTCCCTAACCCATGATTAAACGTCATCGGGGTTTCACACCTCGGTGTTCACCAAACCCAAAAATTTATTGTCGTAGCCCCGATAGCGGAGAACACGAAGTCCTTATTTTAGTAACCCGTGTCATGGTTAAAAGTAAAAGCTAAACCATGGTAAAAGTTCTGTCGACAATTCGCCACTCGACGTTTTATTTTTCAAAATTTACACCGTCTAAACCCCGACTCGCGAAATCACGATAAGGATATAAACCTAATTAATCAATCACTTAATCCAAGTTTATCTTCCCTTTTAATTAAGTCATGTTATCACGATCTCGCGGTTTCACATCTTGGCATGCAGACTTCCCGGAAACTTACTTTCGAAGCTCCGAGCTGCGATACGATGAATATAAATAATAACTAAATTAATTGAGCCCCTAATCACGATTATTTTTTTATTAACCAAAGTCGATCATTGTAGTCTCAGGTGTTAGAGGTTCAAAGTGTTAAAATAAAATCCCCGATATAACGAGTATCGAAAAATTGATTAACGTTGGTAAAACCGGATTAATTAAGCTAAATCAATGCATATCCCATGTTTTGATGCCTGCACGATTTACGAGGTAGCCTTATTCTTTCCATACGCCAACTGACATTTTAAACCGCCAAAATTTATGACATTAATGAGGAAATAGGGAAAATCAATGAATATAAGATCATATTTTTATGGCAAAATTTATTTCTAAACATGATTTGACATAATTGTTCTGAAAGGTACCGAGTTTTTGAATATATAAGAGCTGTGGTTCATTATAACAAATTCATTTTCATATTACGCAGAGCACATTATCTCTGAGCAAGATGACTTCTGTATGTATACATATTTCTATCGCAGAAGAGCTAAAACAAAATCTCCAGCCATGGCTCCATGAAAAGCATCCAAAGCCAATGTTGAGGTCTCGGGACAAGGCTCAGACAATTTTGCTAATGCTTCACCTCGAAGTATCGACTCGGTCCTGAATTGGTCATTCGTTTCAGATGTTCTGCAGGCCGAATTGGTGGATTATTCTGATAACTCCAGCGACAATGAACCACCAAGTACAAGATAGTCATCCAATCCAGAATGCACAAAGTAGCAGCCAGGCCACGATCGCTTCCATATTATGACATGGTCCGATGGGCATTAGACCATGTGGACATACCAACCAGAACCATCATGAACGAGCAGAAAGTCACCATTGGGACTTTCAAGCATGAACATCTACAAGCCATGTATAAGCTGCCTACAACATCCGACTATACTTATGGTGCCCAATTCTTGGACGAGTTCAAGTAGAAGGAATGCATACAGTATGATAAAACCATGTCCAGTTTAATAAGAGATTGGGTTTCGAACACCGCAAAGTTAAGAGCTGATAGCCACGACATATATTCAATAGCTTCCTTAGAACCACACTACAAGTACGTTTCCATGACGACATGTAGGTTATACAGGAGAGAGGACACCTCACATTTTTTTTCTTCCGTGGGTGCCTCTAATGTTTCGGGTCATCAAAGGAGGTTCCTTCGACTCTGCAAAAATGCTGTCCGATAGCTTGACCAGTCGGGTCACAGAGTATCGGGCGAAGAAAGAGGGCAGAAAGGTGTCTTCATTTTTCATGTCTGCATACATTATGGACGCCATGTGTTTTTTAACACCATTTCCCTTAATGAGTTGGATTTGGACCCTAGCAGAAGACAAGCCTATCCATGTTTATCATGTGAAATTGTGGGAAAACAAAGCGGCAAATTTTTTGTATGAAATATTCAACTGGGTGATGGTGCCCCTGCATGTCACTATTTTCGGTCACCTGGCACCCAGGATCTAGGAAAACATAGTAACGAATCTGAGCAGCATAGCATACTGGTATGTAGAAGAAGAATTTTCATACCTCAGATTTTTCGGGACTTCGGTTCCCCCACATGCATTGCCATCTTCATTCCCAACAATTTGGCTTGTCGTGAGGTTGCTAGGCAAATAGTAATCGGTGGTATAAGCAAAGAGCTTAAGGGATACTCAAAGAAGGTATGGCCACCTTTTCCTGTTCATTTAAATTATTATTCTTTATTAGATTTCAGGCATGCCAAAGCTGAGGCAACAACCTTGGAAGACCTAAATTTGGTCCTCATTGAATACAAGAAGCACGATCCGCAAAGGGTCGTGAGCAATCATTTAGCCAATTGCGGGCTCAAGATATTTGAGCACGAGAATTCACCCTCGGATGACATTTTCCGAGGCACAAGGTCCTATGCCAAGATTCTAGCTCGGATACAAACATTGGCACCTGAAGAAAGAGCCGATGTTCTGAAGTTCCAGGAACATCGACGCAGTTGTCTTCCCGCAGTGTTGCAGGGTGAGATTCCAAGTACGGTGGAGGCGAAACAAAGAGATGCCGAAGGATTTAAGGATGCAACTCCCAATCAAGAAAAACACCAGGATGAGGGAGAGAAAACTAAGAGTCCGAAAGCTGAGGTAAAGACCCCCGACCCGCCGAAGAAGCAGAGTCCAGTTGCTACTCTAGGAAAATCAGCGAAGCAGATCGGAGAACCTATCACATCAGTTACTCCCCTGCATTCGACTGAGGGAAATATTGATGCAGGATGGATCTTCAATGAAGAGTTGAGGCCTATAAGGGTAGAAGAACTCCCTCCGAATTAGTTTTTCTTCGATAAGAAGAGAAATTCAATGGTAAAGAGGGAATTCTATTAGGAAGGAGAGTCAACAACCAATAAACACAAAGTCATAAATGATGGGAAGGACAAGAAGAATGAACAATTCGCGACTGAAATAGCAGGGACATTAGGATCATATGTCTTGGTGAACCAATTCTCAGTCAGGCTTTTGAAAAACCAGCTTAAACGAAAAAATCGCCTCATCAAGACCCTTGAAGCCAGACTAGCTACAACAACAGAAACTGCCAAAGACTAGGCGAGTGTAGGAATAGAGCAGGCCAGGTTGGCTGATAAAAATGAGATAGAGTTACTCAAGACTAAGCTCGAGAAAGCACAACTGGTGGTCTGAGATGGTCAGATGCAAGCGAGCCAACAAAGGGATTTGATCCAACAGCTGCAAGCTAGGGTGGAAATCGCCGAAAGCAAAGTGATAGATATCGGGATGTTTCAGTCCCAGGCGATGGAGATTCGGGACAGAGTCTCTGTGGCCCAATGAAATTTACTCGGCAAGGTAGGGGAGATTCAGGACAATTGCTTGCTGGTTAATCAAGTTTTGGAGAACTTATCTGCCAGAGAAAGGGAAGCTGGAGCAACACGGGTCACCTTCTAAGAGGTTGTGATAGCCACAAACAATAGGGGTTCGGGAAGTACTCCCAGGTTCACCATTTCGGAGAAGACCAGAGGAAAAATTCTATTAAAAGAATGGGAGCACAACATCGTGGAAGGCAAGTTGCAAGCCAAAAGGGTAACAAATTCCTTAGAAGAGGCCTTTAGTTCTATAGATGGCGATCTGATAGGCATTGATAGCGGAGGTAATGCCGAGGTGTTGATGCAAATGAATATGGAAAAAATCTCGCTTGATCTAAAGGAAAAAGAGGAAAGAGATTCGGCCAAGATCTCCCAAGTGACTATGGTGGACATAGTCCAAATAGAGAAATGTATGATTAAACCAAGCGTGCTATTATGCGCTATAGACATCATAGACAGATAGATGGAAGACAGGCTGCCGCAGTTAGCCCGAGAATGTTACTTTTTTGAAGCCAACTGTCAAGCATAACCGTCAAGGCTGATATCTGAGCTGGTTGAAAGATGTGTCACCTGTACCGAGCACGCGCGAGGACAAACGTCTGGCACCAAGTGAAGACAGAGAAGAATAAATGGAGCGATTTCTCTCCTCCCTATCATAACCGAAATTTTGTAACGATTGAGATTCTATCTTATTTGTAAAATTGTATAAATACACCATAGAAAGAAAAGAACAACGCTGGACCTTTTTGTGTCGATTGTAACAAAGTTTTACATTTTGAGAGTTAATACAAAGCAAATCTGAAGATTCTCAATTCCGTCACGACTGTGTTATGAGTTTGTTTTCTTGTATCTCATATTTCATTTCATTTCATATTCCTAATCGATGAATGCTTCGTTATAATTTAGTAAGAACACTACTATAGCGAATTAATTTTGGTTTTCTGTAATTGTTTACTGTTTTTCCTTTGTACCGGCTATCAGCAGGTGTAAGACCAGTCAACACTTTCAGAATTCTATATATATTTTATGCTACATCGGGTTATTTCCTTACAATTTTCCTCTCCTGTTTATACGTGAGATTCTCCCTTGATAGGAGCCTTACATCATAGACAGCTAAATGTTTTTCTCCCACCTCATACATTTTATTAAGATATAACTCAGTTACGGGAAAGAGCCTTTGATTTGCACCCCGTTTTATTTCTGAAACCGTAAATTCTCTTTTATACGACCAAATTGAGACAACACTTAATTTCTTTCTGAAGTTCTTCTTATTTTACTGTTCCTCCATGAATGTCCCTGTACCAACACAACCTAATATCGAACCCAGATTATCAAATCAAACGCACATTTCCTTAAACCTTTTCGACACTATTCTTAAAACAACTACTACTCGGGTTGAACTCGAACGTTCATGGGCAGTGATTGAACATGATATAACCATTCAGGAACAGTTGGAAGCTAGAAAACACCAACGTAGAAATCTTCCTTAGTTTCCTTTGCCGAAGGTTGACGTTTCTCTCCTCTCCACCCTTTACACACTTTTAGATGCCTAGACACTATACTTCTAAGCCTTAAGTACAGACTCTAGAACAACACTTACCACAGTGTGGTCCATCTTGTATACAAGTCATCATAACTTCCAATAGGGTAGTATTTTTACTTAATAACATCCCTGAAGGAACCTCAAGTGGGTGTAACTACAAATAATGTGGATCCCTCTATATCCTTTTTCTCACAGAAAGTATACCACCATTCTTTGACATGGGGGACAACCTTGAGGATCACAAATGTAATCTTTTCTCTATCGAAAACATTGTGGATAGAAAAATACTCTTCTATAAGGTTTAAATATTTATCTATGGAATCCGCATCTATTTAACCTTCAAATATAATAATATAAAAATTTATCTGTAGCTTGAGGGGGGAGACACCTCTGCTTGAGGTAGATGTGCTGCTTGTCGACAATTGTCGAAGGATTTGTGCAAAACCATCCATCATCTCGTTCCTCTTTCGCTCGAGGGCTTCCTTGAGCAACATTTTGAAAGGATCTCCTATCCCATTATCTTTCTTTTTTACCACCATGTAATGTTTCTTGGGCATGTGAGAGTAGTTTTCCTCAATAGACACAAGCTCGAGACCCAACTCTCTATACCCTAACCTCGTCGGGGACATGCACTAAAAATGAAAAGGAGAAAATTAATCTGATACCGATGATCTGTATTTATGAGTGGAACGAAATGAAAACATATATTTATAATATTAGCATAGAGACACAATGAATAATAGTAGAGATATAGTAAAACTTGACTTATATTAAATAAGAAATATGCTGAAACTGTAAAATGCAGACTGGAACAAGCTTGCTAGAATGTTGGCATCTTATTTTTGAGAAGATATGTGATGTCTATGCTCATTCGCAAGAATATGAGTACAATGAGGCTCTAAAAGAATTTTTACAATAAACATGAATGCCAAAACCCTAGAAATCCAAAAACCTAAAACTAGGAGATGAAGCGCCAAAATTCATGTGGGCCTTGTTTGGGTAAGTTGGCAGATCAACTTCCCGGGGTCGTAACATTTGCATACAATCTCTATTTTAAGTCCATAATAGTCTGTTTAAAAGGTATATCCGAGGACTACACTTTATACTTTCAAACTCTGACTCTATCTACAATTTAACTTTGGTGAGCCCTAAAAACGTTGTTTAGGGCCTCAAAATGACCCCAAAAGTTTAGGAACCGAAAGCTAGGAAAAAACTGCCAAACTAAGAAACTACCAAGATGAGCTAGTTGGAATTAGGTGGGTGGCCACCGATATCCACTTGGATCCAAATTTTTAGTGGACTGATGTCACACACATGGTATATTGCATGATAATTACAGGTTAAGTAATGGAAACTGCACACATAGTAGATGAATAGATAATGAATAGTATGGTCAGTTGAATGCATCACTTCCCCTCATCATTGCAAATAATTGATTCCTATAGCCCCTCTAGATGCCTTAGGTGAGACTTCACTTACTTGTAGGTGATGCCGAAAAGGCTAGTGGATAAGGGTTTTATTTGTTTATTAATGATTAACCTTGGGTCTTCCTACTGCTCGCGAACACTTCCATAATCCCTTAACGACACAAACTATTCATATTTAGGGGTGTAATACCTACATTAATATTGAATACCTACAATCATTCATATACAAGGAATGGAAATGGAACAATATCAACTCCATAAATAAGGCATATGCATTTATAATACAAATTACATGCATCCATCCACTCAATCTAAATCAATTACACCGAGCATAAATGATACTTATCTGTTTTGTGAAGAAGTTAACTAACCAATTGACTATGGGTGTATGCCTTTCCACCCATCCGTAGGCTCATATTCACTCATTCTCATCACTCTGGCCACCCCCGTGCTAAGCCATGACACCACCAGGGAAATATTTCTCAGACAAATTTTATAAGTGAATGCCCCTCTTCTTCACACCACTCTTGGTAAATATTTCCTCATACCCACCTAGCCCATGCCTCTTATAGGCTTATCAGATGGTATCCCAACATTAATATCCTAACATTGTCAACTTAGGTTTGGATATTGTATTCTTAGGTGAGTCTTGAAATCAAACTCTTACTCTGAGACTTTCATCTCTCTTCCCACATGTGGGCTCACTCCTGGATTATTCCTTCTTAGACAAAAAAATATCATATACTCTTCCCTCTCCTCCCCTTGTATGCACTCATGCATCCTTCTCTTGCACACCCCCAAGGAAATTTCTTGACCCGTCCTCTTCCTTCTATGAGAAGGAACTCGTGGGTTTCATCTGGGGATACAAAATTGGTACTCTTTTGTCGATTTTTGGTTGGAAGTTTCTGTTGTCCTAGCCAAGTCTTCCATGATTCCATTCATTGAGTGTTTTTTTTTTTCCCAACTACCAACGCCATTCTCATTAATTGATTTTTCCTTGAAATCAAGATAAAGGGAAATAAGTTATTATTTCCAAATCAAATATTTTAGCAAGGAGGATTGGGTCATCTTAGCATGATCAATCCCCTCTCTAGGTTTCCTCACTCTTTCCTCTAGTGGTATCATGGCCAGTACTTTTAAGGCTTCACCCCACAATAAATTGTTGGTATTTTCAATTAAAAAATAATACATTTACAAAATTTACATGGCATTGCATGGAAATAATTGATTATGATTAGTTACATATAATCATGGGTTTAGAAAGGGGGTTATTACAGTCAACTTGACTTGGTCGACTTATTCACATGATTCCCTAGATCTTGCACCCAACTAGAGAAGAATGGTTTTTGTTCTTGTGGACTAGAAGAGAAGCAACCTCTTTGATCATTGGTTGAATTCGAATGGTTTGAGGGAATATCCAATCGAATGAATGAATCCCTTGCTCTTGCAAATAACTTCGACCCGACTGATGGATAATTTTTTTGTGTTTGTTGACTAAGAAGAGGCATTCGAACTCGAAAACTTGACTTGTGTATGTAAACCCTTGAGGATTTGATTCCTTGGCTGGATCAACTTCTTGCTTATCGACTGGATTCCACCTGACCTATTCTCATCGGCTGATTCGATGTGTAGGACCGAACCTTATTCAACTTGACTAGGATATCTCTTGCCTCTCCCACAGGTCCACTCAACTCGACTCATGGATGCCCTAAACTTGTGCATGGATCCTCAAATCATCCTCGACTTGACCATTCTTGCTTACCAATGAACCCTTGAAATAGATGGTCATAATTTCACTCGACTTTCCTTCGACCATGGAATATTCTAACTAAGTGTTTAGCAGCTTGATCAGCTTAAGAAATGGATGTGTTCTCATGATTGGTCGACCTTTGAAATTATCAAATCCACCATCAAATATCCTTGTTGAATTGATGGTAACATAGACTCTATGGACTGAAGCTCTCATCCATCATTTGGTGGCCTCTTGAAATCTCTAATATGGCGATACCTTCTATTATTCGAATTACATTTGATTTTGACATTTGAGCGACTGACATCTTATACGTGTAAGATACCAACTATTTATTTAAGTAATATCACTGAGAACCAACTTGGTGTACATCACCAGTTTTCTTGTTATCGACTTCCCATCCACCTTTTTTGTAGATTTAATGCTTGGAACTTTCCCTCCATCAAGGGTGGGCATGTTGGATGTATATTTATCTCTAATTCTCTAGAAACTATAGGATATTCGTGTAAATAAGGCCATTTCCTTTTAATAATATCACAACTGACTTTGTGCAGAGGTCACTGACTTGTCATTAGACAGTTGTAGACTAAAAATCAATGAATGAGAAGTGAACTAAAGATAACCCATACCCAGGTGGAAGATGAGGCTTCCCTCTTTCAAACTAGCCCTCTGTAGTAATTTGATGAAAAATCTAGGAATTTGTTTTACCTAGAACAGACAATGGAAACCATTTTTCAAGATATGGTGGATGGTTTTGGCGATAAAACTGATCTTGTTGATGATCTCATGAAGGAGGTGACAACCCTTTCTCATGAAAATTCTATATTGAAGACATAAAATGAAGGCCTAGAATATCAATTAATAAAGATTGCAGAAAACATGTTCTATATTGTTGTGACTAAGCACTCCAGGAGGGTTTCTACCATGGGGAACACTATGGAAATATTTTTCCAGAATCTTGTAGATGAATTTAAGGACAAGTCTGACCTTCTTGAAGTCATGGAATAAGAAATGAAAGCTCTTCCTCATCCAACATTGAGTACATATCTCAACTAGATGATGGAAACAAATACCCAGCTGACTCGTGAGGTTTCCCACTTGCAGGCCTCCATTGATGAGCTTCACGAAGAAACTAGTCCTCTTCAAGAAGAAAACAATCGACCGTTTGACGAATATCATGAATTGAAGGAAGATTATGATTCCATATTTATGTAGCTAACCAAGAAGGATGATACTCTTTAGAGATTTCAAGATTGCAAACAAAACCTTGAAGAACAAGTTCGTTAATTGGAGATTGCTAAGAAGAAGATTGTTGTTGCTAAGTTGTCAAGCTCACCTATTTCTTCTTCCACTATTGTTTCTAGTCTAGTTATTTGTAAGAAGAATGCTAATGTTGTTGATATTTCAAAGTCACCAATTTATTCTCCACCCCTTGTTGATGTTCATAAGAAATCTGTTGTTGATTTATGCTTTAAAACTAATAATTGTGTTGTTTTTCCCAACTTTGAAAAACATATTACAGGTATAGGGTCTCAACTACTCAGCATGATGGGATATATTGGAGGAAGATTTGGGAAGAATGGATAGAGTATTACTACTCCTATTATGCTTGAGATAAATTATCCATGAATGGGTCTTGGATGTGATGTTGTTGTTGCCTCATCTCCTATACCTACCCTTGCTACAAACAAGGTAGTTTTTTTTTATTGCAATTGGAGTTTAGACTGATTTTTCAGCAGAGGAATCTACTAAAACAATTGATGATATGGTTGTTCCTAACATGCTAGAAGCTGAGAATATTATTATTGATGACACTGCTGTTGATATACTGGGTTGTTCTACTCTTGAGAGTACACCCGACCCTGAACATATATCTATTGATCAGTGAGCACCAAAATTTGTGCCTTTGCATCATCCTCACCATAAAAATCGAAGGAATGGAAATAATGCTTTTATATCTTTATAGAAGAGGCATGAATGACATAACCATGGACCAGTACCAACTACCAGAATCAATTTTGGTTGGATTGATGAGTGGTTATGGGAACATATGACCAGATGTTTAAAGAGTTCCTACCATTGTGTTTCGTCAGTTGTATGGATGTACAAAGCTACTCTTCATTATTGATCGCTTAACAGTGGTTGATCGCATGCTCGACCTGACTTGAAATTTGACAGTTGACCATAGTTTGACAGGGATATTGGTCGACTGAGACTAGAAAAGAGCTTACATTCAACTAAGACTCGACCAGAGATGACATTCGATTGGATTTTTTTTCAATTGTGTATTTGTTGACTAAGTTTTGACTAGATATTATCCATCGAATAATGTTTTGATGAAGATCCATTGATAATGCTTTGATCCCTCAATTTTTTTTAAAGGGGGGAGTAATTGAAGTTGCCAATGTGTAAACCCAACTTATGTGCTTGGATTTGCTGAGCCCGACTGAACCATGTCCAATTATGTTGTTGGGAGCTTTACTTCTACTTATTTTACCTGATACAAATACTGTTTGGATACAAATATTGTCTATATTGGAAGAGACTGTTGGATTGATAGAGAATAATTATATTAGTGCATTCATGACTGATCAATGCTATCTTGTTGTCTAGTCAACTGAAAGACTAGGATCATGTTTGGACAATGTATTTTGCAACCACTTTGCAATGGATGACTGCTCTTTTTTCCTTGATCCATGTTGATGGTGTTCATACTTCCTTAGGAGTGTTGTTGTACCATCTTGTGATAAATTTTTTCAATCAGAACAAATTCAAGGGGGAAAGTTGCAAAATTTGTTTTCCTCCAAGATGAGTTTATGGGGGGGTGTTGGAACATGTAGTTCCATCATAAACCTCACTTTGTCAGTTGAGTTGTTCAAATAAGTCTTTGGGTCGACAAATGACTAAAATGGTGGTTGACCATGTCCACTTAGGATCCCCGATCCACATTTTCATGGACATATATAACCAACTTCACCCAAGCTTATTCGTTTGGTCCATGAATGAAACCTATTTATAGACAATCCTATGATTGGTTTATCATCATCTTGAGTGATTGATTTCTCTCTCATGGAGCATGCTCGTGCATCAATACTATAATGTATTTAGACACCAACTTTGATCTCTGATCCATTCTCCTCTACATTTAATCCCTGTCCCAACATCAAGTTGTTTAAGAGATAGGAACCTAAGTCCCTCTACCTAATCACTTGAGCAAGGATGGCCCAAAATCCAAGGTCATTTCATAAGCTACATAAATTATATAGTCAGGTAATCCATGCGTATTTGGGGCATGAGTTTTCTGCCATGGATGATTATGATCCATCATTTCATGAGATTTTCCAAATATGAATTACTAGATATTCAAGGGGAATTAAACCTGATTTTCCCCATATGTATTTCTGTCTCATAGAGACATACATTAGTAAGGAAGATTTATTCATATGGTTAAAAAAGCCATGCATATCCAGTATTCAATTCTTTGGATCTATTTACAATTCCTATATTTCCACATTGAAAAAACACAAAATTTTGTAATGGAACAAGCATCAAACACATTAAACATACCACTACACTTATCTATTCAGAAATAACAGGTTGGGAAACCGACTGGGGTGAATGCTTCTCCACCCTACCATAGGATTTTCTATATTTAGGATTTTTACAATAGGCCACCCCTGTGCTAAGCCATGATACCACCAGGCGAATACATAGGTTTCTCAAAAGTTTTGGGTTTTAATGTGAAGGCTACTCTCGTTCACCATCAGGAATCAACATAAATTCCCTCTACCCATTGAGTCTAGAGCCACCATGAACTTTCAAATTCCTTACTAGCTAGTTATAAGTGTATAAGGGAGTCCCTTCACTACTTCTACAGTCCCTTAGTGACCTCCCCTCTCAGTGAGAGTTCCTAGCCTAGCAAGCATCAATTCAACACCCTCTTAGTTTGGGTATGGTTATTATCTTCTCAATTTAAATTGCAAGCTCACTGGTAAGATTCCTATTTTCCTTGCAATTTCTTTGCTTTTCTTCCGTGCCCTCATGCACTACCCTCGTACTTGTTAACAAATTCAACTGATTCAACTTCTGGCTAACAACTTCAATTGATTCAATCATTTTCCTTGTACCATATTGAAGGTAGACTTAACTTCTCAACCACCATATCTTTTCTCATTAACTAGTTTCTTATAAACAAAGAGAGGTTAAAATACTTCCAACAAATTCAGGAACTAAGGATTTTGTTAGGCGAAGGTTAATTCTTTGGGTAAACAAGGTTATTCCAATTCCCCCTCACTAGTTCCCACTTTTGGTATCAAGGCTAGTACATATGTTCCACACCTCATTCAACAACTTGGCCATCTTTTATTGAATAAAAACACATCTGATTTCTATTTACAATATAAAATTTCCAGGCCGTGGCTCACAATAGTATTAAATCATAATTATTATTACAAACTGGGAGAAAATGGGGTGTTACATTCCCATTTCCCTTAAAGTAAATACAATCCTCGATGTTTTCACCAACTGCAAACCAATTTTATACATCAAACAAAAATGGGTATGCCTTTTTCTTGGCATCCTTTAATTCCCATGTGGCCTCATCTACTCCAAATTTATTCCATTTCACCTTGACCTATGCAATAGCTCGGTTTGGGAGCAATGTCTCTTTCCTATCGAGTATGCATTGAGGCTTGAGGTGGAACTCTCCTTCTGGTTCCACCTATATCACAGTCCAATTAATAACATGATTAGAATCATGAATACATTTCTTAAGAAAATATACATGAAAAATATCATGCACATTAACAATAGGATGCAATGCAATCCTGTATGCCATTGGCCCCACTCTTTCTAAAAATTCAAATGGTCCATAGTAACGAGGTGCCAACTTGGTGCAAGTATCCATTCTAAGATAAATTATTTCAGGTTTCACCTAGATATCACAGACATGATCTCCTACTTTAAATTCCTTATGGGTTATCTTCCTGTCAACATAACTCTTCTTCCTTTCTTAAGCTACTTTCAATTTCTGCTTAATATGAATTATTTCCTGGTCCATCTCTTTCAACATATCTAGTCCCAGTGTAATCCTGTCCATCGTATTACTCCAAATGATTGGGAAATTACATTTTATATTGTATAAAGTCTCAAAGGGACTCATCTTTAATGACTTTTGATAACCATTATTGTAGGTGAACTCTACCAGGGGTAGATAATATTCCCACTTTTTGGGCCGATGAATAGCATACATTCTTAAAATGTCTTCCAACACCCTATTCACTCTCTTTTCTTTTCAATTTGTTTGGGTATGATAAGTAGTGTTGAAATCTACTTGCATCCCAAAACCTATAAACAAACCCTTCGAAAAGTTTGACATGAATTTGACATCACAATCTGATATGATCATTCTGGGCATGCCATGTAATTTGAAAATTTCCTTTATGAATATATTGGAAACATCTATGGATTTATAAGTGGATTTAATGGGGATGAAGTGAGATTCCTTACTCAAATTATCCACCACCACCATGATTGCATCATGCTGCTTGATACTCCTTTGTTGTCCTGTAATGAATTCCATGGACATGACTTCCTGTTTCCATTCTGGAATTTTCATTGGCTAAAGAAATCCCACTGGATGCCGATTTTCAATTTTAATTGTTGGCACTCCAAGCACTTGGTGATTTAATCTACAATATATCTCTTCATTATGGGCCAGTAATAAAATTTTCTTACTGTTGTTACCATTTTCTGGTAACCTGGATGACCCACATAAGGCCACTTATGGAGATCATCCATGCTTAACTTTCTTAGTTCAACCAATTCGAGTACACACAATCTATTATTGTACATCATCAACCCATCTTCAGTGAGCTGATATTCTTTGCAGCTCGACCCTCTTGGTGCCTACCCTAAAATGTACTTTATTATCTTAAAATTCTCATCATGTTGTAGGGAAAATTTGATCCTTAATTTTATCTCATATTCACACACACTAGCTGCTTCCAAGTGTATTGTTTCCACACTTCGACTAAGTGAATCCACCACTCGGTTCTCTTTCCCTTTAATCTACATGATTTCAAAATCAAACTCACGGATGAGATCCACCCATATAATTTTTTTGGCATTTAAACGTGGTTGTTCAAATAAATATTTCATCCCTCGATGATTCATCATTAAGACAAATATTCTCCCAAGTAGGTAATGTCTCCACATTTTTAAAGCATGTATAATGGTTGCAAGCTACGAGTCATGGATGATATAATGTTTCTCATGCTCATTTACTTTTCTTTACTCATAGATGATTACATGTCCATCTTGCATGGGAATTGCACCAAGTCCTTCTTGGAAAGCATATGTACAGACTAAGAAATCCTTGTTAGGATCTGCAACCTTCAACATAGGGGCATTAGTCAAGAGATACTTCATCCATTGAAAGATGGTATCACATTCTACAAACCATACAAAATTCACCCCTTTTATTTGTAGTGAAGTGATTGGATGGCCGATTTTTGAAAATCCTTGGACAAAACTTCAGTAGTATCCAACTAATATCATAAATGATCTCACCTCTGATACATTTATAGGGGCTGGCCAATCCATGATTTGCATGATATTTCTTGGGTCTACTTCCACTCCATCTTCTAAGATCACATGACCCAAATATTGGATTTTCCTCTGGAAGAAATCACACTTGATGTATTTGGCAGACAGTTGGTGTAACGTCCCCTATTACCAGTAGACCTGAAAATCTGCTCATACACCACAAGGTAACATGCCTAGCCCCAAGATGAGTCACACCACACAATTTTTCTTCTCCGAAACCAATTCTAATAGTGGAAATATCTCATAAAAAAAAGTTGCACATGCAACCCTCCTCGTGCCACACATGACGTCTATTTCTCATTTGTGCATGCACAAATATTTCCCAGAGTGTACAACAATTATTTTTGGGTGCGCGTGACAATTTAAGCCTCGCACTATAATTTCATGACCATTGCTATGAAAATTAACTAATAGGTAACATTTTTTTACTGTCATGCCTTACATATGAAAAAATTATGCAAAACTAACAATAACATGCATAGCCATGCATATTTTCATACCAATTCAACCACATAATTAACATAAACATGAACAAAATAAGAAACATGTAAACACATATAAAATAACACTTATGTTTTTGTTGTAAATGACCAACTGTGTGCATACCTCATATGTTCCTCCCAACCACAGACTCTGTTATTCATACACTCTCAACAACAAGTCGCCCCCGAGTTGGGGATATGACTCCACTAGGGAAAAGGATGCCTAAGAAAAACAAAGGCTTGACTCAATAAAGAACATGCTCAACAATACACTCCAAAAATAGTTTCCATCTCACAACCTCTCATTCCCCACAACTTGTCCCACTCAAGTAAATGTACCCCTTCTTTGCTCAATAGTCCTTTAGGCTGTCCCACTTCCCTTCTTGGGCTTCAACAACAAGCCGACCATGAAGTCTCAGAGCTCTATAGCACTTGGAACACACGGTTTCTCAATGAGTTACAACACCCACTATCCCACACACGAGAAAACTATTCTCAACAAGTCTCTCACCTTGAGAGAATGCTCCATATGCCTGAAAACCTACTTCTTCAACCTAAACCACCAAGGATTTACTGGGAAATCATTAGCTCCAACTTCTTCTCATACTCTCCAACCCAGATACGGGTGATGGATTCTAGGATGTGAAAATTTGTGAGAAAACAAGATGAATGATCAAGACAGAATGAGAATTACACTAAGTTCTTCTCATTATTTTACATGTTTCTATTTTGACACTTGTCACTCTAGGAAATGCCTTTTACTCCACTTGGTAAATTTTTCCTCTCACTTAGGGACTTATGATAAAATTATAACATAAATATTATGAATTAGGAATAATATTACTTTATTCATTGGCTTAAGCCCCCAAGAATTAGACCCTTTTCCTTATCCCCCTTTCCCTCTTGTAGAGTCCTATCCCCCCATACTCTTTCTTCTGACTTGGTCTGCAACTGTTATCACTGAAATTTCGTCCGCACAGGGCAACAAGAACTCCGCATCATCAGCACAGAAAAACAGTTGTTCATGGCACAAGGATTAACTCCACAGCACAGCAAAAGGGTCAAAACTATGCAAAATGGCCAAAAAATTAAAAAGCGCTATGCACCCACTGAGCGCGCGTGCGCGTGCAACATCTTCGTATCTGGAGCGCATATGCGCGGCTGTGGGGTGAAAAACCCACGTGCCTGCCAAACAACGCATTTATGAAGCTGGTCGGCCTCCCAACCACTAATGGATCGGCTCCCAAGTCGATTTGACATCAAATCCGAGCTCAATCTACGTGGGGAGGCTGGTCAAAGACCTAATTGTGCCCTAAAGAGCCCCTTTTCAC
>ML789008.1:213088-231881 GCA_009831015.1 Picea engelmannii
AGTTTTTGTTTAATTCTTGTTAATAGCTTAGTTGTTTTCTTTCTAACCTTTTACATCACAGCTGTCATGACTAGCAGAGCCCAACTAGGCATGTAAGCACTCACTTTTTGCTCACACATTGACGAAAAGAGTGCAAACAACAACAATGATGCATTTTATTAATAAAAAAAGTGTGATTACATAATAAATTTTTTTGGCTCACTGGCCTAATCACACAAGCAATACTCTAGCCTCAAAATGTATATATACACAAAGGAACTATGGCCCAAAACATCTTGACTCACCATCCTATAATAATATGTACAGTTACAACTTGTGGTTCATCCTTAGGGGTATTACATTCCCCTCCCTCTTATTTATGCATTGTCCTTAATGCATTATATATACTTGTACAATAAAAAATCTGTAAAAGGATGCGGTTACTCTTCCTGCATGTCATCCTCATGCTCCCACGTTGCATCTTCAAGACCGTAGCAGGTCCACTTGACCTTTACCAGTCCTATTTATCAATTTCAGAATAGCTTTAATTTATAGTCCAATATGCACATTGGATGAACTCGAAAGTTTCCTTCTTTATCCACTTGAATCACACTCCAATCAATTACATGATTAGCATCAGACGCATACTTTTTAAGCTAACATACATGGAACACATTATGAATGCACATGGATGTAGGAAGTGAAAGCATGTATGAAACATGAAAAATCATTTCAATGATATCAAATGTTCCACAATATCTTGCTGCCAACTTTGGACAACTCCCCAATTTTAATGAACCCTTCTTAGCCTTCACTTTTAAGAAGAAATGATTGCCAACTTCAAACTCTCTGTGCATCCTTCCTTTGTCTGCATAACACTTCTACATGTCTTGAGAAGCCTTTAAATTCTGCTTAATTTTCATCATCTTCTCTTCCATTTCTCGAAGCAATTCCGACCCAACCACTGCTTTATTTGCTGGGTTGTTCCAACTCACTGGTCTGTTGCATTTTCTGCCATATAATGCTTCAAATGGGCTCATATTTAAAGATGCATGATACCCATTATTATAAGCAAACTCAACCAGATGTAAATAATCTTCCTATTTTGATGGTTTATCTACCACATACATCCCCAACATATCCTCGATCACTTGATTGACCCTCTTTGTTTTCCCATCTGATGCTGGATGATAAGTTCTGATAAAACTCAAATTTGTCCTAAATCCTTTGAATCAAGGATGATTTTAGGGGCCAAATTTCACTCATGGGTTGACTTTTCATGTCCCCTCCCCCCAAAAAATTTCGCTATTCAAAAAATCGTTCGCCCAAATTCCATAGGATAAAATTATTTTTCCTTAAAAATTGCCAAAATTTTATGCAAACTATATAAAATCCTTAGAAATTTGAATATTTTATAAAAATATCGCCAAACATTTTATAGTTGGCATAGAAGGATCTGTAAGATTTGCCAAGGTTTCTACATTTAAAAATAATTTTCCATCCTTAAAATCATCCCTGCTTTGAATAATCCCTTCCAAAAATTTGAAGTGAACTTGGGATCTCTGTCAGAAACAATTTCCTTAGGCACACCATGTAGCCTGGCAATTTTTTTCATATAAATATCTGCAATGTTGGAAGCCTTATGAGTGAGCTTCACTGGAATAAAATGAGCATATTTGGTAAGATTATCCACCACCACCATGATGGAGTCATGCTGATTCAGTGTTCTGGGTAGCTTGATGATGAAATCAATTGTCACCACTTCTCATTTCCATTCTGGAATGGGGAATGGATGTAGAAAACCAGTTGGGCGTTTATGATCAGCCTTGACCTTTTTTCATTCCAAACATATGGCTATATACTCAACCACCTCTTTCTTCATGCTTGGCCAAAAATATTGGCTCTTGATTGTTGCAATTGCTTTTTGGTAACTTGGGTGCTCAACAGAAGGCAGACTATGCATCTCCCTCGGCACAATAATTTTTATCTCCTAATATTTGGTCACATACACTCTGCCCATGTACATGAGGATTCCATCCTCTCTCAACTCATACTATTTAATTTTCTGCTACAAATTACCTTGTAGTAATTTTTCTATTGTTTGCACATAGTGCTGATCTAATTTTGCAACTTCCAAAATTCTATATTTAAATCATATTTGCACATGCTAATGGCTATAGAATGCGTTTGATGCACTCTCCTACTGAGTGCATCAACCACGTTGTTCTCCTTACCTTTTATATGTTGTATATCAATGTCATACTCACTAATAAATTCTAGAGATCTGATTTTCCTAGCATTCAAAGTTGGTTGTCCAAATAAATATTTCAGACCACTATGGTCTATCCTCAACTCAAATATTTTCCCCATAAGATAATTCCTCCACATTTTTAAGGCATGAACTATGACTTCTAATTCTAAATCATGAGTGGCATAGTGTCTCTCATATTCTTTTAACTTTCTTGACTCATAACATATCAAATGCCCATTTTGGATAATGACTCCTCCAAGCCCTTCCTAGCATGCATCAGTGCACACCATGTAATATTCATTTGGATCAACAAAATTCAATATTGGTGCACTTGTCAACAAATTCTTTAAGTGTTGAAAAATTTCTTCACATTCAAGAGTCCACTCGAACTTCACACCCTTCTTTTGCAAAGAAGTGATTGGGTGTGCAATTCTTGAGAAGCCTTCAATAAATCTTCTATATTAATCTACAAGTCCCATGAATGACCTCACCTCTGAGACATTCTTTGGTGTTTACCATCCTTTAATGGATTTTATCTTTTCTAGGTCCATTGATATGCTCTCCTTTGAAATGATATGGCCCAAATAATGAATCCGCCTTTGATAAAAATAGTACTTGTTCAACTTTGCATACAGTTGATGCTCCCTCAACACTTGTAGCAAAATCCTCAAGTGTTGTTCATTCTCCTCTTCAGACTTAGAATAGATAAGTATGTCACCCAAGAAGACAATGACAAACTTATCTAAGTAATTTTTGAAAATTCCATTCATCATACACATAAAGACAACTGATGCATTTGAAAACCCAAATGGCACCACTGTAAACTCATAATGGCCATACCTTGTTTTAAATGTTTTCTTGTTGATATCCTTCTCTTTAATGCTCCCTTGATGGTAACCTGACTTGAGGTCAATATTGGAGAATATCTTTGCATCTTTCAGCTGATCAAAAATATCATCTATCCTTGGAAAATGATACTTGTTCTTCATAGTCACCTTATTTAGTTTCTTGAAATCAATGCACAACTTCAAGGTACCATCCTAACACTTGGGCGTGTATACCCATTTTTCAAAATCTCCTCAAGCTGCATTTGCAATTCCCTCAGCTCTGATGTACTCATCCTATAATGAGTCTTGGACATTGGGGCTACTCCAAGCATCAAATTAATAGAGAATTCAATATCTCTCTTGGGTGGAAACCCAAGTTTTTCTTTAAATACATCCTCAAATTCTTTTAGGACTGCATAGTATTCAATGCTTGGCACTTTATCTTTAGGTGTCTCTTCCATATGCATTGTGAATATCTGGTATCCTTTTCTGAATATTTTCTTCAATTGTAAGTTTTAAATTTCTTTGATAGTTACAGCCTTTGGAATACCTTGAACTATTCTCAAGTTTCCTTCCTCATTCAAGAAAGTAAATGCCTTGTTATAATAGTCTAGGACAACATGATGCTTTTACAACCAATCCATACTAATTAGGAAATCATATGATCCCAAAGTTATGATATTCAAATATTCCTTAGTGCTCAGTCCATTCATGTCCATTGGATATTCCTTAACCATTTCCTTAATTCTTCTTTTACCTCCTTTAGCTAATTGAACCAACCAATATTTTCCAAGTTTTCTTCTTGGAAAATGAAATATTTCCACCAACTTAGGATCTATATAACTATGAATATCTCTTTAATAAATCAAAATAGAAATAGGTTGATCATTTATCTTATCTTCCACTTCAATCACGTGAGGTCGAAATTCAACTTGCTTGTTGTCCAGGGCTGCATGAATTCTTGGCATGCTTATGTCCACGTCCTCAACTATATAAGCCTGTTGTACATTATGAACAATCCTCACTTTTTCACCTCTATGAGGGAAATATCTGTACATGTGATCTCCCTCATAACCACAACGTTTAATGGGCTCCTGCCTTGGATTTTTTCTTAATGTATTTGACATTCTAGTTTCATTTTGAGTTGGCTGCCACTAAGAATTATTCTCAAAGAATGGTGGCTTGTTCCCCTTATTCCTATGCTCCATTTTACCTTTCTTTTAATCTTCCCATGCCTTTTGTAAATTGGGTCTTCCTCTATGCTAATCATAGAGGCACTTGGATCTCCTTATTTCTTCATCCAATGTCTTGGGATCATCATATTGTATCATGTCATTCAATATTGATGGAAACTCACTTAGGAACCTTTGAATATTGACCTGTTCATCCTGGATGAAATCAACATACTTCAAAAAATCTATGAATCTCCTCTCATATTCATCCATGGTCATGCCCCCAAGCTTGAGTTCAAACAACTCCTTCATCTAATTACCATGATAATAGCACTTGGTCAAATATTTATTTTGAAAATGTTTTTTGAACTTCCTCCAAGTGAGTTTCTTCTCATCAATTTGTTGTACTTTCATAAGCTGGTCGAGGAGTAATTATGCAACTGAAGGTAATTTATCATCCCGAATAACCAAGTTTATGCATCCTCATCTTTCTTGTGCTCACCAACAAAGGTAGGAGGCTTGATCTTGTTCATTTTTCCTTGTAGGTCATCTACACCATGCTTCCTTTTATGTTTTCTAATAGGGGATAAGCTTGGACTATTGTGTGATATTCTCACCAAATGCCTTTGGTGAGTGATGATGGTGTCTACTAGCACTTCCATATTCTCCTCTTATGGCATGAGATCAATGACTCTTTGACTTGCTTTATTATGTCTCTTTGTCCATTTTTTTCTTTATTATTTACAATCTCTACAACAAATTAATGTTGAAGCTATATTGCCGCTCTTTATCTTTCATAATCTTCTCATTATCATCTTTATAGCTTTGAACATCTCTTTGCAGACTCTTTATAGACTCCACCAAATTCATGCTTTCCTCTTTACCTTCTCCATGCCCATTTGATTTTGTCCTAACATTACCCATGCTGAAATAAAACTCCATGACTTTATCTTCATGGCTGTAAGTTCTCTACACATATTCCATGTTATATATGTGCCTTAATTTTGAAAAATGTGCATGCAATAGGATTTGTTAGACAAAACAATTCAATAAATCTATAACATTATGCACGATTCAACCCCTTTTATATGCACTCTTCATTTGATGAATTTAATTCCAAACACCCAATATTTTGGAATTTTGATAGAATCCAAATTGGGTCTCCTCATGCCCATATTTTGAGTGATATGACCAAGTTTCACGTTCATCAAACATCTAGGCTGCTAGATACAACCTGCTGAAGTTTTGACTATTTTTCCCTTTTTGCACTGAATGCTACATGATTCTTCCCTCTCATATTGTACACTTCTAGGCACTCAAATTTGCAATATGGATCCATAGATGAATTCTATGGTTCATTATATTTCCATAGACTACTCCTGCTCCCCAAACTGACTTCTGTACAATAAGTTATTCCCTTTAGAAGTAAACTGGTATTGAAATTTACCTTGCGCGGTTTTAACTACAACTTTATCATAGAGCTCCATTTGGAAAACAATTTATCTTGTTGGAAATCTCTCCTTGAGTTCTTTCATTTAAGCTACATAAACTATATTTGGAGCCTACAAAACTTACAGTCTCAAAAATTAAAACCCCTAAAAACACTATTTAGGCACTCAAAAATGTCGCGCAAGATTATGACCTTCAAAATACAATTTTTTCATGGAAAATCACTGGTTTGTTGTTGTGATAGACCGCCAATTCGAATTCACACACACACACACCCGTTCTGAAATTTGCAGCCATATTCATCACGTGCAAGTTCTATACACACAACACCATAATGTAGCGCATGCACCACACTCCCATACTTAGTGCACACAACTTTTACATTGCGCATAAATATCTAGTGCGTACAATTTTTTGTGCTACACATCAATATTCAGTGCACATTTTTTTTTTTTTATACTGCACAGTAATATCTAGTGTGCATAACTTATGCATCGCGCACAACCATCTAGTGCGTGCAACTTCGACACAACTTGCCCACATCCAATGCGCATGAATTTGACACCTCACACCAACATCTAGTGTGCGCAACTTCACACCGCACACCAACAACTAGTGCATGCGAGTTTCACACCATGTGCCAACATCTAATGCATTCAACTTCACATCACACACCAACATCCAATGCATGCGACTTCCACACTATGCACCAACATCAAGTGCGTGTAACTTCACACTACACACCAACAACCACTGCACAAAACTTCTATATCACACACCAAGATCCAGTGTGCACGACTTTCGCACTGCGCACCAACATCCAGTGCGTGCAACTTCTACATAGAGCACCAATATCCAGCGCACACAACTTTGCACCGTGCACCAACATTCAATGTGTGCGACAATTTTTCATTGTGCATCACCAATAGCCAATGTGCACGTTCTACACACCAATATTATGCACACACCACAAGCTCGACACCAAGCAATGCCAAAATTTATTATGCACCCCCGAACACCAATATTTTTCCATGCATCACCACAAATTCACGCTCGCAAATATTTTCTTCACTTAGATAATTTTTTTCTACTTTTGACTTGCAACCATAGTGACCATCATGGAATTGCCCAACTTGGTAACTTTATGTTAATCTCTGTCCCATACAAGTCCAGTGATGAACCGAGATCTCTGATACCACAATGTAATGTCCCTCATTACCAGCAGACCCATAAATTTGCTCAGACACCATAAGGAAACTTTCCCAACCCCAAGCTTAGTCACACCACATAATTTTTGTTCTCTGAAACCAATTCTAACAACATAAATATCACATAAAAACAAGTTGTGTGCATAACCCACCTTGTGCTGTGCGCATCGTCTGTTTCTAATTCGTGCATGTGGAATTGTTCCCCAGCGCACATGATAATTATTTCTAGGCATAGGCGACAATTTAAGCCTCATGCTAGAATATCATGACCATTGCTACAAAAATTAACTAACAACTAACATTTATTAAATGTCACGCCCTGCATATGCAACAATTATGAAAAACTAACAATAATATGCATAACCATGCATATTTTTGTACCAATTAAGCCACATAATTAACGTAAACATAAACACAATAAGAAACATGTAAAAAAATATAAAATAACACTTACCTTTTTGTTGTAAATCACCAACTATGTGCAGAACTCAGATGTTCCTCCCAACCATAGACTATTGTTCATACACTATCAAGAACATGTCACCCCCGAGTTGGGGCTATGACTCCACCAGGGCAAAGGATACCTAAGAAAAACTAAGGTTTGACAACAACTCAATAAATAATAGGCTCAACAATACACTCCAAAAACATTTCCCAACTCATAGCATCTCATTCCCCACAACTTGTCCCACCCAAGAAAATGTAACCCCTTCTCTGCTCAATAGTCCTTCGGGATGTCCCACTTCCCTTATTGGGCATTAGAAACAAGATGAACAAGAAGTATTGGAGTTCTGTGGACTTGGAACAAATGGTTTCTCAAGGAGTTACACTACCCAATAGCCCACACATGGGAAAACTATTCCCAACAACTCTCTCACTTCGAGAGAATGCTCCATAGGCCTAGAAACCCGCTTCTTCAACCCAAACCACCAAGAATTTACAGGGAAACAATTAGCTCCAACTTTTTCTCACACTCTCCAACCTAGGTACGGGTGATGGATGCTAGGATGAGTGAAAAATTGAGAGGAAAAATATGAATGATCACGACAAAATGGGAATTACACTAAGATCCCCTCATTATATTGCATGTTCCTATTTTGGTGCTTGTCACTCTAGGAAATTCCTTTGACTCCACTTGGTAATTCATTCCTCTCACCTAGGAACTTACGATAAAATTATAACTTAAAGCTGATGAATTAGGAATAATATTACTTTATTCCTTGGCTTAAGCCCCCAAGACTTAGCCCCCTTTCCCTCTTATGGAGTCCCAGCCCCACATACTCTTTCATCTGACTTGGTCTGCAACAATGATGTATTTTATTAATAAAACAAGTGTGATTACATAATACAATTTTTGGGCTTCCTGGCCTAATCACATAGACACTTTGGCCTCAAAATGTGTGTGTGTGTGTGTGTATACAAAGGCACTATGGCCCAAAACATCTCAGCTCACCAGCCTATAAGCATATGTACATTTACAACTTGGGGTTCGTCCTTAGGGGTATTATAGCTAGAGCTCCCTCAACATCTATAGCACCAATTTGAGATGTTACTCATGCTCTTCCTTGTTCTAAAAAAAAATTAGAATGTCATCAATAAAAACTAGGATAAACTTGTCCAAATATTTGCTAAAAAAAATGTTCATTAAATACATAAATATGTATGGTGCATTAGTAAGCCCAAATGACACCATCACAAACTCATTGTTTCCATATCTTGTTCTGAAAGAAGTTTTATGGATATCCTCATCCTTAATTATGAGTTTATAATATCCATACCTCAAGTCTATCTTAGAAAATACTATAGCTCCTCTCAGGTGATCAAAGAGATCATCGATTCTGGGCAATGGATACTTGTTCATAATGGTTGTTTTATTCAATTTCTTATAAATGCATAGTCTAAGGGTACCATCTTTCTTCTTAAAAAATAATGATGATGCTCCCCACGGGGACACACTGGTATTTATGTACCCCTTATCCCACATCTCTTTTAATTGTATTTTTAGCTCCACCAACTCAGGTGTGCTCATCCTATAGGGAACCTTAGAAGTATGAAATTCTCTCGGTACAAGATCTATGGAAAAATAAATATCCCCTTTTTGGGAAGTCTTTGCATCTCCTCTGGTAACACTTCCTGAAACTCACCTAACATTGTGTGATCTTCCTTTTTCAATTTGCTATTTTCTTCCGAATTTAGCACCTATATAACATATAAAGGGCATCCATTTTTGCTATATTTCTTGAGTTGTAAGGCTGATATTTGTCTCAGTGATATGGGTTTTTGAATACCCTACAATACTCTCTTTGTTCCTTCATCATCTTCACATTCTAGAGTTTTGTTAAAACAATCCAATTTAACCTTATGGTCTAGTAATTAATCCATGCCAGGTATCACATCATATGACCCCAAGGGTAGGATATTCAATGATGCTTGTGTATGCATTCCATTCATATCAAATGGACGGGCTGCAAATTATTCAATCACCTTTCTCTTGGTTCCTATGGCTAGTTGTACTAACCATGACTTTGCATGCTTATTTTTTTATAAGTCACAAGCCTCAACTATTTGTGGTGCAATATAGCTTATGTTAGAACCAAGGTCAATTAAATTTGAAATAGGTCATTTGTTGTTGGCCCTTGACCAAGTTTTGAGGATACTTGGTCATGTTTGACCTATTTTGGGACTTCAACAGGCTGTCGAAGGCAGAGCATGGGTCGAAGTGGAGATCGTGGGATCTTGGCCCCTTGTTTAGGGATTTTTGGATTTTGGGGTTATGTAATGGGTATGGGGATGTCAGCCCATGGGTTTACCCATGTTTAGGTCCATTTTGTAATGTATAAATAGAAATATATGCAATGTAGGTAGTGGGTGTATGTGATGCTAAGTGGAAAAGTGCAAGTGTGTGATACCAACTGCTAAGTGCAGGTGATAGTTGTACATGTTGTGCGAAACTTGCAAGGCTAAGTGCAAGTGACTGTAAGACTTTGAGTAGAAGCTTTGTGTTGTAACCTAACTCAGGGAAGGAGGATCTGGTGAGGTGTGCACAGATATCCTATCCTATGCGGAGTAGGATATTGTGGGTGTGTGCATGTATAAGATTGATAGAAGATAATAAAAGAGAAGAAGAGTTGGTGGACGTAGCCCCAGGTTGGGGGTGAACCATGTATATCTTGTGTTGTTATGCTTTGTGTGATGTATTGATGTGTTTTCTTGGTTAGTGCTTTGGCATAGATAAATAATATATAGATTTGATGATGTTTTGTGCTCAATAATATGGATAAGTGCTATATCTAACCCATGTGAATGTGCTTAGTGCTTGTCTATACTAGATCTGGGTGAATACTACAATGCTCTTTGATTAGGGTTTTAACTGTGAAGTAGATATTGATTAAATACCAATGAACTGTAACTGCTAAGTGCTTTGATAGAATATTGTAATCACAGATCTGTATCCCAGCTAAGGTTGTAGACACCGAAGTCCTGCAACCACCCTTGCCTCTACCTCGGGTGAGACTTCATTTGCTTCATAGGTGTTGCTGAAAAGGCCAATAGTTAGGGTTTTTTTGGTGCGCTCTTGAGCGTTGAACCTTGGGTCTATCCTTGTGACAACAAATGGTTCTGTTGTCGAGACCTGAAACTGTGATTGCTGGGAACTGAAGTAAAGAAAAAGAGAAGCTCTATGTGTAGATCTATTGCTGAAGTGCACAATATTCTACTTGACCTGTAAAGATTTGTGCTAAGAAGAGAAGTCAGATCTGAAAAAAAGAGGTAAGATATTGAAGCTTTGTGCTCTGATAAAGGTAAGAACAGTGAATTTTTTTGATTGAAAAGGTAAGATAAGTGGAAATTTTTATTTCGAAAGTATGAATCTAGGTATTTTTGATAAATTTTTCCCTAGCTTAAAAACTAGGGCACAAATAGAAGAAAGAAGATTTGATTTGAGTAGATTTGATATAAACGATAAAAGATATGTTATTCCTATGCATAGAAAGAATGTTTGGACTAACAAATGGATGCAGGATCCTAGAAAGAATTTTTTGCAGGTTAGTTACTAAGACCCTAGTGCGCAGTACATGAAAGGTTGGGGATCATTTAAAAGAAGGAGAGGATTAACTCTTTGCTATAGTTGCAGAAGACTGGGGCATCTTGCTAAGGAATTCCCTGGTAGAAGACCTAGTTGTCTTTGTTGTAATCTATGGACCATAAAGTTTTGGATTTCCCTAGAATGATTGCTAAGGTTGAAAGAATGAATATGAGGAAAGAAAACCCCGAGGAAGATGAAGAAACTAAGACCATGGAAGAACCCCAGGAAGAATCAGAGAATGTATTGCTACAAATGAAAGAAACCCTGAATGATCACAAAAATATCAACTTATCAGAAATATTCAAAGAAAAAGAATGCATAGAAACAAGAATATGAGACTTCGACATTGGCTGTGTTCTGGATGGAGAAACAGAGGTGAATATCATGCCAGAAAAAACTTGGGAAATTTTAGGAAATCCTGTTATGATTCCTTCATTGGGAGGAATAGGATTATTCAGAGGAAAGATGATAACCCTATGTGGAAGACTCAACCAGATATCTATGAGGGCTCATGGAACTTCGACAGAGGAATATTTTGAGGTTGTTAAATTTATTGAGAGGAATGCCCCATTTGCTATGTTATTAGGAAAAACTTGGATTGAAAAGGATCAGGCCAGAAGAAAAGAAGAGGAAGTATTAGAACAAAAGAAGCAAGAATTAAAAGATTTCATAACTAGGAGGATAACACACTTGATTGAAGAACAGGAGAACAGATCAAAGTTGTTTAGAACCAGAAACTTGGATGTTGAAGTTGAAAGAGAACAAGAAGACTCATAAAAGAGTGGAGCACCTACCCCAGATAGAGAAAAAATATTTCCCTTGAACCCTATGAAAGAATCTCAACAATGCAAAGTTACTATGCCAAAAGAAGGTAAGAATTAGAATGGAAAGAGGAATATCGAGAGAAACATCACAAGGAAGAAGGATAGAAAGCTCAGTAAGAAGAGATAAAAGTTGCAGAATGTTCTAGAGGGGACTTCGCACAAGGAAGATTTGCAAAACTGGAACTTCGCTAGGATATCAGAACAACACAACATGGTACTTCACTATGGTGAAGCAATATAACCGTTGGAGGCATTATGACCGTTAGACCGATGCCCCCAAATGGTTAGAACAATAGTTACAATCGGAAAGCTTATCTTCAGACCGTTGGGACCATGCCACAACAGATAGAACCGCATTGATGAAGGCCTCTTTTCCATTGGAGAAGACCCGTTACCTCGTTGTCTAATTATTCCGTCGATTTTTGTGCCAAGAACACTTTTGCAAATTGTATCCAAGCCAAATCATTTCTACTGCGTTGTGTTTACTGAGATCGACACCTGTTCTATTTCTTTGAGCACCCATTCATGAATCTAAGTTATCCGATCTTGAGCGTGTATGTCGGACGAACTCAACACAACTGAAAAATGTGTTGAAGAAGTTCTAATCGATCTAATGGTCGATAAAGTAATGTCCGTAGGTATTCAAGCCTTGTCAACGAGACGAGTGCAAGCCTCCCCATCGACTTCTCGTGGATTCGGACCAGCTTGAGCTGCAGTAGAGAAGAGAACCAAGCATCAAGATGACTTGGCAAACACAAAGTTAATCCTGACTATCCTGCCCGACTACATCCCGCCTTTGGTTGGCGTGGTGAGTCATGATAGAGTCCCCAGGGATTTTGATTACACCCTAGTTACTGCGTACCTCTCAAAGGGGATACATGCAGTTAGAATGCAACAGGATAAGATCACAACATTAAAATTCAGCGACTTCAACCTAGGAGACTGCAAGAACCACATTATGCTCACCTTGCACATATATTTTACTAGGATGAAGGGGAAGAATGCGAAAATAATCCCCCAACCATGGACTACGAACCTCACACAGTCCACCATCCTAAATGTGATGAAGATTCCAAATTTTGGAAGGCACCAGGAGGTTAACACATGTGTCAAGATCCTGCTATCATGCTACCATGAAAATTATCTATGGCTAGACAAACACATCACAGTTGATCCGACGCTGATCCATAGGATCATTGGATTGATCATGCAGGGACTTGACCCACATGACTTCTACCCAGGGAAGGCTGCAGACCGCACATTGGCACAAAGGATTAAAGACACATATGGTGATGTAGAAAAGGGGATGCAAGGCTATAAGGTATTTTCCATCCAAAATGGCGCAGTGCACCTGGCCTGCCAGCTGATCGCAGGAAAGATAGTGAGAAAGAACATACCTATGCAGGTCATGGGGTTCATTGTTGACCTCACTAGAAAATGTGTAGAAGGAATCCAAATGAATTGGGTGAAGTACTTAGTCAACCAGCTTGAATTGGATTGCCGCAAAGCTCAGGATCAGGGCTATGAGTTCCATTTCAGCTGATTGCTGATCCTCATAGAGTTTACTGCTTGGGAGATGCCGAAAGGTGTGACCTTCCTGGATATTGAGCCATTCGAGCCACTCACTATGAAGGTCACCACACTTTGGTACTCGAACGATATGGGAAAACAATGGCAGTCAAACATAGTATTTCACACATACTATCTCTAGTTGAAGAGGGATATTGGGGCCGTCCCTCGTATGATGTCGAACACCCTGCACTGGTTTAGACCCCTGATGAAGTTCTATGTAGATCAACACTTTATTTATATCACTGCATGTGCAGATGAGCATGAAGAAGAGATTCAGTCATACTTAAGTTCACAGAGGAGGACCTCGAGCAGATAACCAAGGACTGGTTTGCAGAGCTCCGTATCCCTACTGACCCCACAGAAATGTCTGATCCTGAACTAATTGGCAGCTCAGAGGCCACTCATGATACACCTAGAACCAAAAGAAGGAATAAGAGTGAAGAAGTACAAAACTTGAGTAGCGCATCAGAAGAGACCGCTTTAGAATCACCAGGATGAGGAGGCGATGATGAAGTAGATAAATAAGAGACCAATGGAAAATATGATCAGTAGAAGCAAGGTGAAGTAAAACCACCTAGGGATCCTGTTGGTGAGGTTGATCCCTCTAAGAAAAGGAAGGTTTCCCCCATAAGACCCACCTGGAGGAAGAAATCCAGAGCTAGTAAGACAAAGTTGTAGATTGTGCTCACGCCTGATGACTTCGACTTCATCATTGCAACCGTATCAGATGCCTCACAGGAGATTATACAGAACACTGAAGTCAAGAAAGAAGATATGTATGATAGGATTGAGACAGAACTCATAGGGGTACAACAAGCCCTTCAATCCATCCGTGCAGTATCCACTATGCCCTCACCATCAGAAGAACCAGAGTTGGCAGATGAACTTGCCCAACTCTGTA
This sequence comes from Picea engelmannii, assembly GCA_009831015.1. Taxonomy (NCBI): domain Eukaryota; kingdom Viridiplantae; phylum Streptophyta; class Pinopsida; order Pinales; family Pinaceae; genus Picea; species Picea engelmannii. The sequence goes on from ML789008.1 coordinate 227,356, forward strand.
GAATAGATGATGCGACTGAAGCTTGCCTTCGTCGAGCCCAAGAAGAGAAATAACATGCCACGGTGTCCGTGAAGCAAGAACAACAGGAAATGGTAGAGAAATGTCAAGTTTCACAGCAGGAGAAGGATAATATCCACACCAATTTCGAAGAGGAGAGAGTGGAGGTCAAATAAGAGAGAGAGCAGTTTCTCGCATAACAACTCGGAGTCACATAAGCAGTCAGCAGAGCACTTCGCTCTGTGACAGGATTAGAGCAAAAGGCGGAAGAACCTGTGGAGTAGAAAGTAGCACAACCTATGGAAGATATCCAACAACTTCAATAGAGAATCATATACCTAGAGCTATGAACATTGCCAAGTACCCCACAGGACGTGCGAGATCAAAGGGAAGCCACTGTCCGAAGCGCAGTTGAGAGGATCAGAGCATTTTCTCTGGAATGTAAACAACTTAGCAGTAAAAGTGCACAAACTTATGAGCGACTTACTAAAGACCCTGAACTAAAGGCACTGGAGTCACAGCTCCAGGAGGTAAAGCAACAAGCAACAACAATACATGCATAGTTGAAGCTCCTGTCAGGAGTTGAATGGATGAAGCGATCCCAGGAACAATGCACTACTCAATATCAAGTCCACACCATACATAGAAAAGTCATGGAAGTGACTCAGAGGCTGCAACCATTCTAGGATGAAGCGTGGCAACTGTTTGAGGAGATTGAAGTCTGAGGAGCATAGCTGGAAAAAATCTTCACTGCAGTCGAACAAATCTTAGAGGAACCTATTAACGAAGTAGTTATCCAAGAATTTGTTGAGCAGGAGGCCTTGGCACAACAACAGGTCGAAGCAGATCGAGGATTTTGAAGTAGAGATACCTAGACCGGAGTGACTCGGGACGAGTCATAGGTGAGTGTTGGGGGCCTGTTGGCCCTTGACCAAGTTTTGAGGATCCTTTGTCATGTTTGACCTATTTTGGGACTTCGATAGACTGTCGAAGGTGGATCACAGGTCAAAGCAGAGATCGTGGGATCTTGACCCCTTGTTTAGGGATTTTTGGGTTTTGGGCTTATGTAACGAATATGGGGATGTCAAACCGTGGGTTTACCCATGTTTAGGCCCATTTTGTAATGTATAAATAGAAATCTAGGCAATGTAGGTAGTGGGTATATGTGGTGCTAAATGAAAAAGTGCAAGTGTGTGATACCAAGTGCTAAGTGAAAGTGATAGTTGTACATGCTTTGTGAATGCTGTGTGAAACTTGCAAGGCTAAGTGCAAGTGACTGTAAGAGATTGAGTAGAAGCTTTGTTCTATAACCTAACTCGAGGAAGGAGGATCTGGCGAGGTGTGCACAGATCTCCTGTCCTATGCGGAGTAGGATCTTGTGGCTCTATGCATGTAGAATATTGACGGAACATAATAAAGAGAAGAAGAGTTGGTGGACGTAGCCCCATGTTGTGGGTGAACCACGCATATCCTGTGTTTTTATTCTTTGTGCAATGTACTGATATGTTTATGTGTTTACTTGCTTAATGCTTTGGAATAGATAGATGATATATAGATCTGATGATGTTTTGTGCTCAATAATATGAATAAGTGCTAGATCTAACCCATGTGAATGTGCTTAGTGCTCGTCTATACTAGATCTAGGTGAATACTGTGATTCTCTTTGATTAGGGTTTTATCTGCGAAGTAGATATTGATTAAATACTGATGAAATGTAACTACTAAGTGCTTTGATAGAATATTGTAATCATAGATCTGTATCCTAGCTAAGGTTGCAGACACTGGAGTCCTGCAACCACCCCTGCCTCTACCTCAGGTGAGACTTCATTTGCTTCGTAGGTGTTGCCGAAAGGGCCGGTAGTTAGGGTTTTGTTGGTGCACTCTTGAGCGTTGAACCCTGGGTCTGCTTAGTGATTTAATTTCTGATTTTCAATAACGACATAACTTTGTGGTACATTCCTAGCTACAACATTGACAGTGGTAGCATCCTGAAATTTACAAATTCTTCTATGATCATTCTACCTCTAGGGGAAATCCCTCAACAAATGTTCTTCTCCACAACCCCAACACTTTAATGGTCCTTTATTCTATTATTTTTCTTTCTCCTTTGCGGGTTCTGCAGGCTTATTCCCACTTTGAGACAAATAATTTTGCTGGTGCATACTTTTAGTGGGGTGAATGGACTGAGTTATCTTTCTCTGACTTTTGATTTGGGTCTAAATACATTATTCGTAAACTCAGTCTTATCCTTTATCTTCCAATCCTTATGAGGCTCCTTCCTATGCTTCAATTGTTCATAGAAATACTTGGCTTTTCAGATGGTTTCTTCAAGGGTCTTACACTCATCAAACTCAATATGATCTTATAAAGATTGTGGTAGTCTACTAAGAAAACACTGGATCCTTTCTTTCTCATACTTAATATAAGGTATATACCTCAACTTTTCCAAGAATCTCCTTACATATTCATCCATGGTAAGCTACCCCAACTTGTGATCATGGAATTCTTTATCCTTTCTATCATAATACTTTTCGCATAGGTATGGATTTCTAAAGAATTTCTCAAACTGTTTCCAAGTAAATTTATTTTCATTGATCCTCTTTACCTTCTTGAGGTCTTCCCATGGAATGGAAACCCCTCCAACCAAATTAAAGGTGACCACTTTTTATTTTATCTTTCCCGAGTAATTGTGTACTCAGAAATAATTTTTCATTCCTAGCAGCCATGCCTCCACTTCTTCACCCTTCTTGATTTGAACATCAAATGTAGGTGTTTTTTCCTTTCTAAATTCCTTAGCTAAGGATTCTTTTGAAAGTTTCTTCCTCTTCTTATTATGGGCACTTGAATTAGTCTCACTATTGGGTAATTATTCAAAGGTAGTGGTTTTCTTACTGGAGGGATCTGTGGAAGAGTCTCCACGATGTGTCTTTCTAAGCACTCTTGTGCCTTTTCCAAGAAGAAAATTTCCCAACATTACTATGTGTTGGCCCATGCCTCTTAATATTTGATGGGCTTTGAATCTTCTCAAAATGTCTTCCCACATTGTTGATAACTCAACCCTACTGCAAGTGCTTTTGTATCTCTGATAGACTTTGCAACATTGCTACATTTAGCTATGTAGGATTTTCTTAGGATCTAATAAGATTCTCATCGTCTTATTTGTAGCTTTTAAGTTCATCTTTTAGGACTATTGCAATTTTCATTAATTCTAGAGGGGTTTCTCTAGCCCTGCTATAATTTGTGAAGTTTTCACATCAAACCTAGATAATATAAATGCCACACAAAATTGCGAGAGAGAAGAGAGAGGAGAGAAAAATAATGAATTATATTAACTGTATTCCATAATCAATGATCCAGGTGGATATCGGTGGCCACCCACCTTTTCCAATCGGCTCAAAACAATTTTCTATCAATTTTGGTAATTTACTATTTTTAGCAATTTTTAATTTCCGGGGCCATTTTGAGGGCCTAAATGAAGGTTTTTTGGGATTTAGCTTTTAAATGATAGCCAAAGGCTTTGATTCCCCCCCCAAAATGAATCTCCTTGACGCTACCTTTCCAACAAGCTATCGTGCGCCCCAAACAAGGATCATATGCCAAAGTTACGCCCCCGAGAAGTTGATACACGAAACTACCCAAAACAGGGTCCACAAAACTGTTGGCTTTTCATCTTATGGGGTTAGGGTTTTGGATTTTCTTTATGATAAAAAATACCTTTGGAGCCTCATTTTAAAATTATCTTCTTGCGAATGCAAGTAACTGACACATCTCTTCTTAGAGATAAGCTTCCACCATTCTAGCGAGTCTTTCACTCTGTATTTTTACAATCTTTGTACATTTTCGCTCATTAATAGAAAATTGTGTATTACTGTATCTCTGTGTTTATGATTGCATCTCTAATACATTTATTTTATATTATTGGATATCCGAGATATCTCTATTATATCTCCACTCTCATTTCATGCCGAAAATAATCCGGAACACTCAAAGAGTGAATAATTTACAATAGATATAGGCTACATGAGTAATTAATTCACCATAGTAATGATATAGAGGGATCTAGACACTTACTGAAAAACACTACAATTAACTGCCACATAGTCCTAGTTAACTGGCCATGCAGTCATTAATTAATTGACTAATCACAAGTGGAGTAAGGAGATAATATAACATGCACATGTGTGGATCCTTCTTGGTGGTAATCCCAAGGTGAGTGCACCCTCATGGTGATGATATTGAGGTATGCATGCAACACTTGGTGATAATACCAAGGTTTCCATGCAAGACTCCACTCCACTAGTCCAACCGAGGTGTAATTTCCTCAATACTGAAGAGGGTGTGGTGCCCTTATCTAGGGGAGAATACCTCTAACCAGGGGCACCCTCAACATAGACTAGTCAACATAGGAAAATAAATACTAGGTGAGTGTGTAATACCTCCAACACCCCCCTGAACACTACTACGTGATGCATATAAGAATGAAACACTAAAAATAGAGGAAAGAGGGAAAACCTCATGGGAACCACACC
>ML789008.1:231923-246643 GCA_009831015.1 Picea engelmannii
AAATTACAATGCATCAAAAAAATGAAGAGGGAACCAAAATAGTTGCTAAGAAATTGTGTCCTTCACTCTAAGGAGACTTGCAAATGTGCAAGCTTATGATTGATGAATATTTTGTTGACGAAGTATATGTATGTATGAATCTGATCAAGGAGATGCACAAACGAGATGTCTAAATATATCCACTTTCTCTTATTGTAAAGAATAATATCCAAATCCTATACCATGTGAAGTTTGGATGAAACTTTGCAATTCACGTAGCTATTTTCGGAAAAATGCTGAAAATTTGTTGATTTGAAAATGCTCTTAACTTCACTTCTTGGACTCTGTTTCAAACGATTTTTTTTTTCTTATGAAATTGGATATTTTTCCAAGAGGATTTCAAATATCTAAATTTTTTCTGTGGATTCTGCTCAGAAAGTGTCATAAGTGAATATAAAATGCGTGGCCCCCTTTTTGGCTCCTGAGATGCATGCATGGTGCATGCATGTGGCTCTTGATATGCATGCATGAGAGTCTCTGCATGTGGCTCTTGATATGCATGCATGAGAGTCTCTGCATGTGGCTCCTGAGATGCATACATGGTGCATGAAAAAATGTCTGCATGCGGATTCTGAGATGCATGCATGATATCTTCCACATATGTTTCATAAAATAGAATTGAAATGGAGTAGACATCATCTCCAATGCATGGGAAAACATTTTGTGCAAATAACTGATCCAATTGGATATTGGTGGCCACCCACTTGTTCCAAATTCCAATTGGCTCATCTTGACAGTTTTCAGTTTAGCACATTTCTGTGTAATGGGGACAATTCTTTCTAATTGTGGGTTTTGTTGGTTGTGGAGCCTGATTATCTTCCTAATTCAGAGGTCTTTGTTTTTAGTCATGTTTATACCCCATGAATAATTTACACCTCGAAATAATGTACACTCCTCCATGTGGGGGAGTGTAGGGGGGGTTACCCCTCTTGCGGGGTCCGGGGGAAAGCGGGCCCCCGGCGGGGGTTCGGGGGCGAAGCCCTTAAAGGAAAAATTTCCTTGTAAATGTATATTGTAATTTCATAGTAAATCTGGACCATTCATTATAAGGTCGCATATATGATAATAGAAGTTATGTTAGGGGTTTTTTCCCTAGAAGGGAACCCTCTTTTATGAGGGAAATGTATTGCAATTATGTATTATGGTGAATATTGTATTATGAGAGATGAGACTGTGAGAAAAAGAAGAGTAAGTTACACCAGGTTTGCTATAGGTTGTATCCCTTCATTTGTTGGATAGTAATAAAGGAAGGACCTATAAATTTCTCTGGTGGATGTAGCCCACACTGGGTGAACCACGTATATCTGTGTCTCTATGGTATTGTGTATCTTCCGTGTTTTATTTCCGCATTTGTTTTATTTTATTTCTCCAGGATCCTATTTTTCTAATAGGTTTTGCACTTACGGGGCTATCCGGAATCCCTACACAACATCTAGGTGGATATTGGTGGTCGCCCACCTATTTCAACTAGATTATTTTGGAATTTTTCATGCCAGTACATCTTTATGTACTTCCAGGGTCGTTTGGGGCTCTAAACAATATTTTCTTGGATTTTCATAGTCAAATTGTAGATAGAGTCCAATATTGACGACATAATGCGTATTTCTCGAAAATACCTTTCCAATGGGCTATCACACGCCTAAAAAGAATATCGTATGCAAAAGTTACGATCCCCGGAAGTTAATGTACTAACTTACCCCAACGGGGCCCACATGAATTTTGACACTTCATCTTCTAGGGTTAGGTTTTTTTATGTCTAGGGTTTTGGCATTCATATTTATCATAAAAATGCCTTCAAAGCCTCATTGCAATCATCTTCTCGCGAATGAGCATAGCCATCACATATCTTCTTAGAGATAAATCTTCCACCATTCTAGCGAGTCTTGCACTTTGTATTTTTACAATCTATATACGTTTATTTCATTAATATAAATCATGTATTGCTATATTTCTCTGTTTCTGGCAATTTTTATGTGAATTTCATTGTAATATGTCTTCTTTCATTTTGTTCCAAAAATAATCTGGATCAGTGGTATTAGAGTAGGCTTCTCTTGATCGTTTTTTAGTGCATGTCCCCGACGAGGTTTGAGTATAGAAAGTTGGGTCTCGAGCTTGTGTCTCTTGAGGATAATGGCTTTCGCACGCCCAAGAAACCGTCTATGGAGACATAAAATAAAAATGACAGTGACAAATATTATATTAAACCATTGCTTGAGCAAGCTCTCGTGCGACAGAGGGACACAATGATGGAGAATTTCACACACACCCTTCAACGTCTGCTGATAGAAACAAGCACATCTTCATCAAGAGACCACTTTGGATGAACCTCTCCCTTGAAGGTACAAGTTAATTTTTATATTCTTATATTTGAAGGTCATATAGATGCAGATGCCTTAGAAAAATGGTTAAATCTGCTAGAAGGTTTTTTCTCTGTTCACAATTTTTCCAGCAGGGAAAAGATCACCTTCGCACTCCTCAAGGATCTCCCCCATGTAAAACATTGGTTGGAAACTTACTGGGAGAAAATTTCCACAGAGGAATATGGAATATATGGGGCTGAGCCCACTTGGGATTTTTTTGTGGATGTAGTCAAGTAACAATACTACCCCGTTGATAACTATGAAGACCAGTACATGAGATAGACCACACTACGACAAGATAAGAGCCAAATAGTGCTAGAGTTTACAAATAATTTCCATACCTTATGCACCAAGATAGGTATCAAAGACTTTGAGAGACATCTGGTTTTGAAAAACCATGGGACTTTGCATAGGTACATCCAAACCAAAATGGATTTCCTAAACATCTCATCATTGGGAGCTGCCTATTGATATGATGTCAAAATCGAGCATAAATTTAGTTACCAGAACAAATGGGAATTCAGGTCTGCAAATCCGAAACAAATAAAGCATGATAAAGACGACCCTAACCAACAACATCCAAACAACCAATCCAATACACCAGACAAGAAGGGTAAGGGAAAGACGAAGAATGAAACTGGGAAGTGGTGCGACTTCCACAAAATCCCCTGGCACAACACCAATGAATTTCATTCGAAATAGTCATTGGTGGTTGAAGTCAAAGACAAGGATCCGAACCATGATTCATAATATGATCCAAAAAATATTGAAAATAGACAGATCATTAATATAGACCCCACTTCTACTGTCGTGACCGAAAAAATTCAACTAGAATAACCAGTAGATCCTGAAGAGAGGGAGTGCCTCTTCCATTCATAGATGTGGGTAAAGGGGACCCCGTTGCATTTAATTGTTGATAACGAAAGCCAGAAGAAACTCATCTCAGTTGAGGTCATCAAATAGTTTTGGTTGTCGACAACACCACACCTGCGACCATACAAGATCAGGTGGCTTGACCAGGGATGAGATATTCGTGTTAGCCAACAATGTCGCTCGTCCTATGAAATCCAAACCTTCAAGGATGAGGTAGCGTGTGATGTTTCCCCTCTTGATGTCTATGATATTGTTTTGGGACAACCATATATGTGGAAACATCATGTTGTTTATGAATCTCAACCCGATAGTGTCATTATTACTCTAGGGGGTCAACTCTACAGGATGCCAGAGGTAGTTTCGACTACTGTTCCACCAAAACAATGCCACAAGGTAATCTCTCATACTGCAAAATTCATCCTCTTCATAGTATGTTCAAAGGATGTACAAAAGGCCACTACAACCATTAACAACCTCAACATATTCTATCCAACAGAAGCAGATTGCAGAAGAGAAAGAATATATTGTTCCTTCACCTACAATCATGCCGACACAATGCCCCGTCAAGCCTAGAGAAAACAGGTTGGTGGAGCATATTCAACCCTTCCAACAACATGTTCATGAAAACCTTCCACAGACGAAGCGATGAAACTTCTCCAACAAGGCACACAACTCAACAAGATTTAGATTCAGAAAATTCTTTCCCCTCTTTCTCAGGCACTCAATGCAATGGAGACCATTGCTTTCTAAGGGGGGAGGATTGATCCAGGTGGATATTGGTGGCCACAATTATGGGTTATGCACTTACAGGTCTGTCCTGAATCCCTTCACAACATCGAGGTGGATATTGGTGTCCACCCACCTATTCCAACTGGATTATTTTAGATGTTTTCATGTCAGTACTTCTTTTTGTACTTCCAGGGCCATTTTGGGGTTATAAACAATATTTTCTTTGATAATGCATATTTCTCGAAAATACCTTTCCAATGGGCTATCACACGCCTAAAAGGAAGATTGTATGAAAAATTTATGAACCCAAAAAGTTAATGTGATAACTTACCCCAACAGGGCCCACATGACTTTTGGTGCTTTATATCCTAGGGTTAGGTTTTTTGATGTCTAGGGTTTTGGCATTAATTTTTATCATAAAAAGGCCTTGAGAGAATTATTGTAATAGTCTTCTTGCGAATGAGCATAGCCATCACATCTCTTCTCAGAGATAAATCTGCCACCATTCTAGTGAGTCTTGCACTCTGTATTTTACAGTCTCTGTACATTTCTTTCATGAATAGAAATCGTGTATTGTTGTATTTATCTATTTCTGGCAATTTGTTTGTGAATTTCATTGTAATATCTCTACTTTCATTTCATTCCGAAAATAATCCGGATCAATACCTATGTATAAGGCTCTTGAAATAGAGAGGCTTGAGCTTCCAATGGATTTTCTGCTAGCTCTGTGTTTTCAACCTTCTGCATGCAATCTTTACAATCTTCCTTATTCTTGAATATAATCTCCAATATGGTCCATAGTTCGTCTAGATTTGAGAGTGATTCATCCTCTATATGATATTGTATTTCAAGAGGAATATAAATGAAGATAAGTCTGAGATCCATGTCTTATCTATTGAGAAAATCATTTTTCTCATTAGTGGAATCGGGCTCTGCTTTTGTTTCCATGGTAATTCTATACAAGCCTCTGTATCTGGGTTGATGCAGAATTTTTAGCTTCCACTCAAAGTATTTATGAGGCATGAGAAGTATTATCGATGAGTAATCCATATTTTCTAACTGCATCTTCCTTCTATACCTATAGATATAAATTATTATGTGTTGTCTCCTAGCAATCAAGGATCTGATACCATGTGAAGTTTTCACAATGAACCTAGCTAGTAGAAAAGTCACACAAACTTGCGAGAGAGAGAAGAGAGGAGAGAAAAATAATGAATTGTATTAAATTCATTCCACACTCAAAGAGTGAATAATTTACAATATATATAGGATACATGAGTAACTAATGTTCCATAGTAGTGATCTAGAGAGATATAGGCACTCATTGACAAAAACCGAAGTAATCTGCCACCTAGTCCTAGTTAAATGGTCCATGCAATCATTAGTTAACTGAGTCACACATGTGGAATTGAGAGAAACACATGAAATCATAATACATGTTCCCTATTGGCTACATGCATGAGACATGCACACCCCTGATGAGAACATTGAGGTGAAAATGTAACTGCTAATGATAAAACCAAGGTTTCCATGCATGTGTTACCTCCACTAGTCTAACTGAGGTGTAACTGACTCTGAACTGAAGAGGGAAGGTACCCTATTTTGTAGGAGACACCCTAATTTGTAGGGGAATATTCTCAATAGAGAATATTCTCATCTATGGAAGCACCCTCAACATTGGACAATCAACCTTCAGAAAATAATTACCTAGGTGAGTGTGTAATATCTCCAACATAAATCTTGAAATTTATGGTCCATATTTTGAGAATTTTGAAAGGGTGGATTTTGAATAAGGAGTAGTGGACTTTCCATCGATCCATGGAAAATTACATGACCTTGGTACTAGAAACCTTGTTGATCTTTTCCACATTGGAATATCTAAGAGGGATATAAGTTGTTTCTACTTTGAAGGAGATCCCATTTATGATATTAATTATGAGGGTGGAGATGAAATTTATGAACTTGGATAGTTTAACCTATAATTTTTTGTAACATACCCAGCCACCCACAGGGCAGGGTATGCTACCTTCAAGCCCACCCTTGGACTTATTTCTCTTACCGATACCTTTTTGAAATTTAAGGATGCATAAAAGGAAAGATTTTAACGACATGCACAACAGTAGTCTGCAAGCATGCATAGTCTAAAGATTCAATTAAATGATAATTAAATATACAACGGAAATACATTCATATAGATGAAAATGATACCATAACAGAGAGAACTTATCTTTATGAAATATGACACCAAATGGCTGCAGACCAAAGACGTTCCACCCAATCGTAGACACTACTGGTCCAAATCTCAACAATAGCTTCACCCCTGAGCCAGGGCTATGAATCCATAAGGAAGGTTCCAGAGTGTTACTTGGATTCCCAAAGCAGTCAACACCCAAGCTCTCATAGGCTTCCCAACTCTCACAACAATCCAAGTACCCAACTCTCTTCTACCTAGCTTGCACCACCCGAGAGAACGAACCTCCACCCTTCTCTGCTATGTAGTCCCTCAGGCAGTCCTTCTCCTTAATTCGGGCTCCAACACAACTGGTCCATAATCTCAATGAAGGAACTCTCAGGACTCATAGCTATGGTCGATGCTGGACACAGGCCAACACATCTCAGACATGCAGGCCTCAAGTCACGACTGGATCACACCAACGACCACTACAACCAACTATCCCGTGGCTAAATCTTCAGCAGTTTGGTTCCCTTTCCCAAGCCAGGACGCAGGTGAGGATGGATCAATGAATGGGTGAGTGAGTGCATGAAAGTGTGTGAGGGAAAGACTGGTACAAATGCAGGAGTGAGGGAGTGGATGAGCCAACGACCAGCCCAACAATCAGACCAGGGATGGGTTTAAGTATTTTTGTGGGGAATCAAGAACCTCCTTGCCTTCCCCAAGAAGCTCACGTAACCAATCCCCTCCCTTAGGAAAAAAGGGTAATTAACATAGGAATAACACTTATCCCCTCAAGCCCCCTCTCTTGTGGAATCATATCCCCCTATAACTCTAGTCCTTTTTCGTCTAGAAGCCAACCATGTATTTATTATTAATAATGATAGAAAAAATTACATGTCTTGGGCACACTGGCCTTTTAATAATTGTTTGGGCACCCTGGCCTCTCAACATTGTAAAAATACATTATTTAAAATGGGGGTTCAAAACCAGGGGTGTTACATCCCCTCCCCTTTATTTTGGCACTATCCTCAGTGCATATACAAAATAGAGATCAAAATCTAAAACTTATTCAAAAACTTGCGGGTACTCTTCTCGCATGGAATCTTCATGCTCCTAGGTAGCATCTTCAGGACCATAGCAGGTCCACTGAACTCTGACAAGCTCTATAACTAAATTCCAGAGCATTTTGACCTTTCTATCCAATACCTACCGTGACTGAACCTGAAAGTCTCTCTCCGTCTCTACTTGAATCAGATGCCAATGAATAACATGGTTAGGGTCATGTACACATTTCTTTAGTAAATATACATGAAATAGATTATGCACATTCATAGAAGTAGGTAATGCAAGCATGTATGCAACTGGCCCTATTCTGTCCAATATTTCAAATGACCACAAAATATGGCTACCTGTTTTGTACAACTACCCAATTTCAATGATATTTTCTTGGGATTTACTTTCAAAAGTACATTCTCCCCTACTTTAAATTATCTAGCTATCCTATTCTTGTCTACATAAAATTTCTATCTATCTTGAGCTGCCTTTAAATTTTGCTTGATCTTGACCACCCAATCTTTCATGTCCTTGAGTAACTCCGGCCCAAGTATGAATCTATCTGTTGGGTTGTCCCAACTTACTAGAGTATCACATTTCCTACCATACAAGGCTTCAAATGGGCTCATTTTCAATGAAGCTTGATACCCATTGTTATATGCAAACTCAACCAAGTGTAAGTAATCTTCCCACTTAGATGGCTTATCCATCACATACATTCTCAACATATCTTCAATTATTCGATTGACCCTCTATGTTTGCCCATCTGTCTGGGGATGATATGCTGTGATAAAGTTTAGATTTTTGCAAATCCTTTAAACAACCCCCTCCAGAAATTGGAGGTAAAATTTGTATCTCTGTCCGAGACGATTGTCCTAGGTATCCCATGCAACTTAGAAATTTCCTTCATGAAAATTTAAGCAATATTAGCCGTTGTATACGTTGTCGTCACAGGCACAAAATGAGTAGCCTTTGTTAAATTTTCAACCACCACCATGATTGAATCATGTTGCTTATTCGTTCTGGGTAATTCTGTGATGAAATCCATGGTGATCACTTCCCATTTCTTCTCTGGAATAGGCAATGGCTGCAACAAACCCATTGGGTGCCTATGCTCACTCTTCACCTTATGACATTCCATACATTGAACGATGTAATCAACAACATACTTCTTCATTCCCAACCAAAATAACTGGCTTCTTACTTCTGTAATCATTTTCTGGTAACCAGGATGTCCAACATAAGGGACATCATGCATTTCCTTCAATACCAAATTCCGCAGTCCTCCAGAACTAGGAACATAGATTCTATTTTTATGCATGTGTAATCCACCTTCCTTTATCTCATAGTTGTTTATTTTCTGCTGTACATCTCCTTGCTATAAGCTTTCCTTTACTTGTAGGCAATGCTGATGTGTAAAAGACCATCTAAAATTCTTCTCGTCAAGTCTGACTGATGCATATTGATAGCAGTAGCATGCATGAGATGCACTCTTATACTAAGCACATCGACAAATTTATTCTCCTTTCCCTTGATATGCTTGATATTGAAGTCATATTCACTTAAAAATTCCAGCCATCTTATTTTCTTAGCATTCAATGTTGGCTTTTCAAAAATATATTTCAGGCCAATGTGGTCTGTCCTTAATTCAAATTTCTTCCCCATGAGATAATGCCTCCACATCCTCAAGGCGTGAACAATGGCAGCAAGTTCCAAGTCATGCATGTCATAGTTCCTCTCATGTTCCTTAATATTTTTGGACTCATATCCAATGACATGTCCATTTGGCGTGAGGACTCCCTTAAGTCCTTCCTTACATGCATCTATACATACCACAAAACTTTCATTTGGGTCAACAATCTTTAACACAGGTGCACTAGTAAGTAATTCCTTCAACATATTAAAGTTATTTTCACACTTGAGTGTCCATTCAAATTTAGTTCCCATATTTTGCAAAGAAGTGATGGGATGAGAAATCTTAGAGAACCCTACTATGAGCCTTCTGTACTAGCTAGCTAATCCCATAAAATATCTGACGTCTGACACATTTCTGGGCATTGGCCATCCTCTAATGGCTTCGATCTTCTCTGGATCCACTACTATGTCCTGCTCTGAAATAATGTGTCCCAAGTAATGGATCTGCTTTTGATAAAAAGAAGACTTACTCAACTTGGCATACAACTGATGTTCTCTCAGTACTTGCAACACCAGTCTTCAGTGATGTTCATGCTCCTCTTCATACTTAGAATAGATAAGTATGTCATCTAGGAATACTATGACAAACTTATCTAAATAATTTCTGAATATGCAATTCATTAAGCACATGAAGACAGATGGTGTATTGGTCAGTCCAAATGGTGCCACTACAAATTCATAATGCCCACACCTGGTCCTAAAGGCTGTCTTATGAATGTCTTCTTCCTTGATTCTTACTTGATGGTATCCTACCCTCAGGTCAATCTTTGAGAATATTTTTCTCCTCTTAGTTGATCAAAGAAGTCATGAATTCGGGGTAGAGGATACTTTTTCTTTATAGTGTACTTGTTCAGCTGTCCGAAGTCAATAAATAGCCTCAAGGTTCCATCTTTCTTTTTGACAAAAAGTACTAGTGCTCCCCAAGGTGAAACACTTGGACGTATGTACCCTTTCTTCAAAAATTCCTCCAACTGCATTTGTAATTCTTTTAACTATGGTGTTCTCATTCTGTAAGGTGTTTTTGACATAAGGGCAGCTCCTGACACAAAATCAATTGAGAAATCTATCTCCCTCCTTGGTGGAAATCCTGGTATTTCTTGGAATACATCTTCAAATTATTGTAGTACTGAGAAATCTTTGAGGCTTGGCCCTTTTGTATTATCCGTCTCTTCCACATGAGCTGCATACAATTGACATCCTTTTCTAAAACATATTTTTAGCTGTAAAGATGAAATCTCCCTTATAGAGATGGGTCTTGGGACTCCTTTCACAGTGGTATGTTTTCCATTTCCATGAAGACATGTAAATGTCTTGTTATGACAATTTAGGAAAACATGATGCTTTTCCAACCAATCCATTCCAATCAGAATATCATAAGACCCCAATGGTATGATATATAGATCAATACTAGTATTCACACCATTAAGACTTAGGGAACAACTTTTGACCATATCATGGATTCTTCTTTTGGTTCCAGTGGCTAACTGACCCAAACTTGCTTTTCCAAGTTTAATTTTCTCCAAATGTAATCTATCCACTATCTTAGGATCAATGTAACAATGACTTGCTCTTGAATCAATCAATATAGAAACAAGATGATTTATGATCTTACCTTCCACCTCGATCATATTGGACTGGTACTCTGCTTGTCGATCATTTAAAGATGCATATATTATTCCCATATCTTTGATTGTTATAGCTTCTTGGATGGTGTGCATAGTCTTCACTCTATCCTTTCTGTGTGGGAAATCCTTGTACAGGTGATCTTCCTTGTATCCCCAACATTGGATTGGTGGTGTTCCCCTTTTTCCCAATAAATCTTCCTTCTTGAAATCTCCCTTAGCATACTGATTTTGATGATTTCTATTAGGCTCATTCCTATTGAAGGAAGGTTTGAATCCTTTCCTCTGATCGGACTTCACATTTTTCTTGTCCTTCCAATATTTCTGCAGAGATTCTCTTCCTTGGCGTTGTTCATACAAGTATTTATCCTTCCTGATGGCTTCATTCAAGGTCTTGGGTTCATCATACTTTATATTTTCCTTATAAAAGGCTGGCAACCCACCTAGAAATCTATTTATTTTCACTTTCTCATCACCAATGAACCTAACATACTTTAAATATCCCAAGGACTTATTCTCGTACTCTTCCATAGTCATGCTTCCCAACCTGAGTTCAAAGAACTCCTACATTTTCTTGTCATAGAAATTCTCTGAGAGGTACTCCTTCTGGAAGTACTTCTTGAACTTCTTCCAAGTGATCCTAATTTCATTAACATGTTCCACCTGCTTCAGTTGGTTCCACCACATTGGAAATTTCCTATGTAAATGGTAGGTGGCAATCTTGTCTTTCAGATTTGAAGAATAATTATGCAACTGAAAATATATCTTGAGCCCAAGCAACCATGCTTTGGCATCATCTTCCCTTTCTCTTTCACCCTCAAAGGAAGGTGGCTTGAGCTTCCTCATATCTCCTTGCAAACTATCTACCTCTTGCTTTCTCTTTTGGTGTCTGACAGGAGACACCTCTGGACTACTTACGGGATCATCTGATGCATACAAATTTATTTCTGAGTAAGGAGGTGAGTGGTGTCCATGAGCTCTGTTAGCACTTCTGGAATAACCAGATCTTCCATGATCACCCCTTCTTTCATGGAACCTGCCTTCTTCCTCTTGTCTTGATTTTGATCCCTTCTTCGTTTGTCTTTGCAAATGATTTAAGCTCTGCAACACTCAAGCATTTATCTGAATTTTCTCTCTCATCAATCTCTCATTGTCTGCTGTGTAGCTTTGCACTTCCATCTTCAGGCTTCTTACCATTTCTATTAACATTTCTTGTTCTCCTTTTCCCTTGTGTCCATTGGACTCTGTCTCTGCATTACCAACTTTGGTATTCTGGCCTTCAGCCTCCTTATCATAACTGGAGGCTTCCTTGCCTTCTTCCATATCCTCAATATGCATCCTGAGATGATGTGCTTAAGCCCCTTAATTATGCAAAATGTGTAAGCGACCATTTTGTTAGAATTATGCATATGATAAACAAAATTTCCAAACCATGCTACATGTCTTTTTTTTTTTTTGTTCATGGAGATCATATCCCCATTCTTCGAAAATAATAGTGTCCTATTATCCTTGGCCGACGCATAATTTTATCTTGTGCAGACGCTTCCTTCAAACCACCTTCCCAGGTGACCACGACTAGAAACCGCGGCTAAATCCTTCCTTAGCAATTTTCTGTCTCGAAGACCACCAATTCGGTCCTTATCACTCCTTCCCTCATCTCTCAATCTGCATATGACCATGACCATGACCCTGTGCTTAGCTGAAAAGAACTTGTCTAGAGCTTCGGGACTTCATAACTTTCAGCCAGGACTGGATCAACGGTCCCCGTCCTCTTTCACGATCAACGTTCAAGATCCACTTCGGGACTCCGCGCTTTGGGGGTCTCAACTTTCCTCGCTTGCCTCCTCCCGAAATGCTTTTACTCATAGTTCATGATCTTCTGAAGGGTTTTCTCCCACAGATCAATGGATGTGAATTGCTTCGGTTCTTTGGGCTTTGGAAGTTTCATACTTTCCTCCTGGACATTCTCTTAGAGTGATTTTACCCAAAGTCGACGATCCTTCGATGTGTGTCTTCTGGAATCAATGGTTGATATGTACTACGACCTTTGGGACTTCAAGATTTTTAGATCCAACACAACCTGCCACATCTTTCCCCACTGGAGTGCATAGTCTCCAGACTACACGATCAGTGGCCACGTGGTGAAATACTGGAAGTAGACACGTGGCCCAATCGGGCGGGTGACATGTGTCATGTCCTAGATGACACTTCAATCATCTGCATGCTCAAAACTTACTGACACATGGAACACATCCCATGTGTTCATGTCATCCAATGTGACATCTGCAAGCCACATCACTTCGGGAATTCCAGGATCCAGATCACCTCTAGGTGACTTCATCCTGCACCACCCCTTTGGCTCTTCAGGCTTTGGGACTTCGAGAGTTTCCACACTATCACATTTCCAATTCTCCCAAACTCTGATTTTTAGAACTGATCAAACTACCGCCATGTGTCTCCCTTATCGGACGACCTATATTAACCCCAGACTTCAAGACTTCGAAGGTTACCACTGCAAGGATCAACGACTGTAATTCCTTCAGGCCTTCGGACTTCGGAAGACTCAAACCTCAAATGTTTTCTGAAATTTTCTTATCCGAAGCTTGCGATATACTGACACGTGTCTCCCACGGATTGATGGCTACAATTTCTTTGGGTCTTTGTATTTCAAAAATCTCAATCCTCAAACTTCATTTTTCCCTGAAGTGCGTGGATTTCTTTCACGTGTCCTCTTGTATCAGACGACTGCAATTCACTTCGGATCTCAGGGGTCTAGAAATATCAATTCTCAATTTCTCCTTTCTCGCCTTTTCCCAGCGTTCTTTCACCCGGAGCACACGATGTATACTTTTTGACTGGGCTCCCTTTTCGGGGGACCCTGCTACTTACCGAGCCTGTGTACCCGGGGATGTGCAGTTGTCTGTCCTAGCACAGACCTATTGTTCAGGAGAGGACTACATGTCCGGCTCTATGGTGAGGATTGGGGTGATGAATTCCCTAGTGAATTGATGTGTTGCATTGATGATTGTGAGAGGTTATGTATCTCTCGCGACTCAACGAATCAGTGGGGGTTAGCTGAGGATTATGCAGAGGGCACTGGGGGGTGAGCATTTTTCCTGGGGCTTAATGCTGCACACTAAGATGGTGGGGTAGCTCGACAGGTGTCACGCTGCTGACTTGGGGGAGTTTTCTTTGGGTCCATCTTGGTAGCATGGCTTTTGGAGAGGGAGACCATGTTGCACCCGAGAATTTTATTAGACGCTCCGGGTATGTGAGAGCCGCGACCGAGGCAATGGGCGATGATTCTGTTTCTCCATGGTGGGAGGGAGGGTGACCATTATTTTAAGGCCGAGGCTACATGGGTGTGGCGTCAGATGCCACAGATCATACTCTAGTTCCCCTATAGTGGGGTGGATTTTCGGGATGACCCAGATATGGTGCTGCCCCTGGGAGAGGTGTTTGACCGCAAAGGTATGTGAATTTATTTGATGTTTTCATTTTTAGATAGTATAGCATGTTATTTGTGTATAGAGGGATACTGATGCTATCATTTGTTTATTTTTTGTGCATATGTGGGACCTCACGGACGGGATATTAAGCTGGTCAGAGTGCCAGTGCATTAGGGGCCTGTGAGACTACTGCGGGGAGAGCCACGGGCCAGGGAGAGACGACGATAGGATGAGGGTAGGCAGGAGACACCGTTTCGATGAACCTGGTGTAGGGCCTTTTCATGCTCCTCCGACGGGGGCTGGGGGAGAATTTGAGGATATTTTCCACCGCTTGGAGGCGGTACTACAGGGAGTGCCTTAGGGCATGTGGTCATGTATTCAGGATGAGGGTTTCCTGGAGCAGTGTGTGGGCCTTTCGGTGGAGTGGAAGACCGTGGTCCGCAGAGCAGCTATAGCAGGTGAGACGATGACTGGGTGACTAACCCCAGGACTTGAGGGACCCCTAGCTGGTGGGGCACCTCCTCCCAAGAGAGGACTAGGTGGTGGAGCTTTAGAGGCACCATGAGTGCCCCTATATAGTTATTTTTGTATAGGCTTGCGAGCCCATTTTTTATATGGTGTTGGGACACCGATTTTGTATTTATAGGGGTGAGGTGGTTCACCTACCTACATATGTTGTATAGGTATTATTTTTGTAAACATTGATGGCACATTTGACCGATAT
>ML789008.1:253107-272575 GCA_009831015.1 Picea engelmannii
GGTCCATTTCCAGATTCTTTCATCTATTTAAAGTCAACAATTTGAGGGAAATGGTGGGTATAATGGCCATACTCACCGCAAAGGGCACAAGGGAAGTTTTTTTGAATATTGTTGTTATTCTTCTCTTGGAGTTTGTTGTTATTTCCCCCTTGGGGGTTCTGGTTTTCCCCGATAGTTTGGTTCTATTGGGGCTGGTTTTGGTTCCCTCGTAGTCCTGGATTAATATTGTTTTGGTTTTTTCATTTCTTTTTGGCATTGTTCGATTGATGGTTAGGATTAGCTGTATTCAAATGTTCAAAATTTTGATATTGCTGAATGGGAGAGGGATGAAAAAAATTGACCCTACCATGTGGGTGTCCTGGTGGTGGAGCCATGGGCTGTGGAGGGCCAGGAAAAGGAAAGTACAGATTATTTTGGGGTAATGATCCATAAGGTATATAGGAAGGCATGGCACTTTCACTAGTGCTTAGGGTGTAAGCAAATGTAGAGGGGGTACCAGAACTTGGTTGGGCTGCTGGGCGTATTGCGGGTACCGATGGGGGTCCACTTATGGGTGGAGGGAGGACACCAGGGTATGGTTGTTGATAAGGGGGAGGAGGATAATAAGGGGGTCCTCCATATACCCGTAGATATTGATGTGTTCCATACATAGGTGGTTGTTGGAGGTGTGAATTGTGGTGTGTAGTGGTACCAATCAATCCATGCATGGAGTGAGACATCCCAGGTTTGTCTTGGCCGAATGACACAGGTCTCGAGACATCAGGTAGTACTGTATATAAGTATCCTGATTGTGAATAAATGAGTTCAAAATGTTGAGCCTTGCTGATGGCTTCTTCTTATGATTGGGGAAAGGTGGTGGCTACATCCTTGGCAAGGAGGAAAACAAGTGATTTGAGAAACCAATTGAGGCATTGTTGCTTGGTGGCTTCTGCTTTGCATAGACTACGTCATTGACATCATTCATGAATGTGGTCAATGATGTGTGTAGCGGAGGTTTGTTTAAACTCTGAGAGTAGTTTGAGACCATTGTCATGACGGATTGGTAGTTGAAAGAAGGTAAAAAATGATTTGGAAAAAGATTCAAAGGTCACATGGGACCCATATTTTTCTTCTACATACCACTTGGCTGATGGGCCAGTGAGCGTGCATTGAAATAACCTCAACCGAACAGAGTTGTCCATGATGATGTTTGAAGAGTACCATAAATGGAAGGTCATGATATGGTTAGCTGGGTCGTCTCCCGCTTTTCCTTCAAACTTGGGAATGTCTAAAGGGATTTTGGTAGGCATTGTGGGCCATGTGGGGTCATGCAAGATAGGATCATTGGTGATCTTAGTTAAATCTGGTATGTTGAGGGAAGCCAAGTATGGCATTTGGGGTGGCGGTGGAGGGTTAATTCCCGTCATGGTTGGAATGGTTTCTGTACCTGACCCGTGATGAGGGTTAGTTCCAGCCATGGTGTGAGTGTTGTGTGTCCCTGACCCTTGAGGGGGGCTAGGTGAGGTTGTACTTCCTCCCGGGGAAGAAGTGTGCCCCCCGCTTCCTTGTAAAGGAAAGTGGGTGGATGGTTGACCTTGGGAAGTGGACCCAAGTAAAGTGGAACCAAGAAAAGAGGATCCCAAGATGGTAGCACTCACAGGAGTGTGAGAAGGTGGAGCTGATGAGTTGGGAAAACTAGGAAATCACCCTAGAATGGGAGGGAGATTTAGCAAGCATCTGGAACGACAGGGATTTTGTGGGTCCCCTATGATGTCCAACTAGCCAAGTGGATGTGTGCAAAATCATGATGAGAGCAATAAATGAAAAAGAGTCTTTGTTTATGATGTTTTGGACCTTCACAATATATCTCACAATCACATGTAATCACAAGAGAATCATACATAAATCAATTGATAAAGAAGAATACATGTGAGTAGGTGGTTTTTTTCCACGTGGGAGAACAAAGAAAACAAAATGCTCGCGTCCTAAAAGACATAACGTCCTTCCTCTCAAATAGCACTAGACCTTCTAATAGCACTCAACAGTGGGGTGTGAAGCCACCGGAAGAGGAACTAGTGAAGGATGGAGTAATCAGTTATAATGAGGGGTAGAGGGTGCATATCCTGAAAGAGCTGGCAATATTTCCCAATAGCCACAAGAAATCCTATCAAGGTGCAATTACAACCCACAATTGACACCTGGGTAGATATCCTAAATATTGGTCGCTAGGTACCTCGGTCAAAGTGCAACATTTAGATTTTCGGCCTAAGAAATGGGTCACGGGCTGGATCCCGTCCAAGAGGTGGGTGCCTCAAGGGGGGACGCACAGAACAACTAGACCTCGGCTTTCGACCCTTCATGGGTATCTCCATGCCTTATGTTGTTAGGAACACTTGATTTGGAGGATTTAAAGTTCCCTATTCGACAAATTCTATTGTTTGAAGATGCGAGAAACATATAACGGGGAGTTATTTGGATGCCTATCCTCGAGATCCTACCTAGACTAACAAATTTCTTTTGGCACCTCCTATGGAGGAAAACTTAGTGAGTTCTTAGAAATTTTTTAGATGTGGATGTTTGAGAGATTGGGGGTGTGAACCAATCTCGTTGAAATTAAGTGGGAGTGGATAGTCTCATCAAGAAAAAGGGGTGGGGCGTTTCAGAATCCCTTTGGAGGAAAGTTACTTCAAACTCCACAATTTTCTAGATGAAGCTATGTGAGTGAGTAGTGACTTTGTGTGTGAACAAATGAAAGTGTGCCAAGTTTTTAATAATTTAGGTGTTACCTTGCTGCATGTGGACTTCATGTGGTCCTTACAAGTCTTGATTACCTAATTTACTAAATGCCATTGGTAAAACCTTGCAGAATTTTAAAGTCCCTAGAGAACTAGCATGTGGACATATGGGTCCTTTCCAATCCTTTAACTCCCTAGTGTGATTTAATCTAAGAAAGCTTCAAAAACTATCCTAGATTGTGGACATGTGGGCATGTATGGGCCCATTACAAAACCTTTAAACTTCCCTAGTGATTTGATCTAAGAAAGTAAATTCAAAACTATCCTATCTTTGTAGCATGTGGGAATGTATGGGCCCGTTACAATTTTAATATGTGGTTGAAAATAAACTAAGAGGAGTCCCGAGGGGGTTGTTGTCCTCTCCTAAAGATTTTGTCTTTAAGGGAGATGAAAATTTCCCTCAATCATTTTTCTGATTCTCAAGATCGTTTTGTAGCGCGAGAGAAGGGCATACTCAAAGATTGACGTTCAATTTCTGGTCCCAATGCAAGTAGTTATATTTGTGATGTAGAATGATTCCAACTTATCTTTAATAAAAAAAGAGGATAAATATGGATTTTAACCCCCTAAGTGCCTAATTTTTGACAAACCCTTCATGTGGAGAGGGAATGTAAGTGTGATGCATATTACAATCTGCATAGAATCAAACTTAAGAAGGCTATGGGCCTCCAACAAATCACAAAAACCCTTACAATGTATGATTTTCTGGACAGATGCACGGGTCACAGAATAAACAGAGGTGCATTGGGCGCCAATGCGCAAATGTCAAACAAACTTTTGGCACAGTGCACAAAATGTGCTGAGAAACACAGTGGGTTTGGCGCACGTGCTCAGAAGACGCGACTGTGGGTTAAAAAACCCATGCACTTTCTGTTACACAACCATGAAAGAAATTTCAGATGAAATTCTATCAACTCAACTATGAATTTAGATTTTTGCAGGAAGGCATGGTCCAGTTATGGTTCCTGCAAGTTGAATAAACCAAATTGAAGTGCTTAAACAACCCAAATGGGGGGGGGGGAAATTGATACCAATCCCCAGTGGAGTCGCCAATCTGTTGCGTCCCTTTCGTCACATAAATGAGAAAAATAAGGACTGTTGGTCCTTGACCAAGTTTTGGGAAATACTTGGTCATGTTTGACCATTTTTGGGACTTCATCAGCCTGTTGAAGATGGAGTGCCAGACGAAGCAGAGATTGCGGAATCTTGATCCACTTTTGGGTCGCTTTTTGGTTTTTGGGAATATGAATGGGAAAGGGATGTCGGCCCATGGGTTTACCCACGCTTAGGACCACTTTTGTAATGTATAAATAGATATCTAGGCATCTATCGAAAGAGATAGGGATGTATGTGATGTAAGATAAGTGCTAATAGGTTTTGTAGGTGCTCTGTGCATGACTATAAGAGGCTTGTAGAGCTAAGTGCAAGTCGTTGTAAGGAGTTGTGGAAGGCTTTGTGCTGTAGCGCAAGGAAGAGAGATCTAGTGAGCTGCGTAGATCTTCTGTCCTATGCGAAGAAGGTTTTTGGTGGCACTGTGCTGTAACTGATTGAAGACACTATAAAGAAGAAGAGTTGGTGGACGTAGCCCCAGGGTGGGGGTGAACCACGTAAATTTGTGTGTTATGCTTTGTGCTTCGACTTGATGTGTTTATCCTTTCTTTTTCTAAGTGATTTGATATGTTTAGATAGATTTAGTTATGCTTTGTGCTTTAGAGGTGTACGAATGTTAGATATGACATGTACGAAGATGCTTAGTGCTAATTTACCAGATCTAATCTGTTTTACTATTTCTAAGTGCTGAAATACCTTAGATCTAAGTGAATGATGCGACGCTCTGTGATATTTGCGAAGTGTAATAAGGGTTGAATATTGACGAATTATCTATGCTAAGTACTTTGTAAGAGATATAATCACAGATCTATGTCCCAGCTAAGGTTGCAGACAATTGAGTCCTGCAACCACCCCTGCCTCTACCTCGGGTGAGACTTCATTTGCTTCGCAGGTGTTGCCAAAAGGGTCAGTAGTTAGGGCTTTGTTGGTGCGCTCTTGAGTGTTGAACCCTGGGTCTACCCCTGTGCCAACAAATGGTTCCATTGCCGAGACCTGAAACTATGATTGCTGGGAACTAAGAAAGAGGAAGCTCTGTGCGAAGATTCATCCTGAAACTGTGGAAGCTCTAGAGCTGTGCCCTAGTGCGCAGTATTCTACTTGATCTGTAAATCTTTGTGCTAAATAAAGAAGGTTAGATCTGAGAAAAAGAAACCCGACCTGAAGAGAGAAGTCCAAATCTAAAATAAAGAAGGTCAGATTTGTAGAAAAGAAGCAGGATCTGAAAGATTTGTGCTCCAAGGAAGGTAAAAGCGAGAAGTTCTGATTGAAAGAGGTAAGATCTGTAAACTTTTTTCTCTATTAAAGGTAAGAATATCTAAAGAAGTCTTAAATCTGAAATATTTGTGCTCTGTAAAAGTAAGATAAGTTGAAATTTTTGTGTCTAGAGTATGGATCTAGGTATATCTGATAGGTTTTGTCCTAGTTTGAAAGCTAGGGTGTTAATAGACGAAAGAAGGTTTGATATGAATAGATATGATAAGAATAATGAAAGATATATTATACCTATGCATAGAAAGAATGTTTGGACTAACAAATGGATGTAGGATCCTAGAAAGAATTTGTTGGAGGTTACCTCCTATGATCCTAGTGCGCAATACAAAAAAAGCTGGGGATCATTTCGACGAAAGAGAGGATTAACCCTCTGTTATAGTTGCAGAAGACCAAGACATCTTGCTAAGGAATGCCCTGGTAGAAGATCTAATTTTATTTGTTGTAAGGCTATAGACCATGAAGTGTTGGATTGCCCTAGAATGATCTCTAAGCTTGAAGGAATGAATCTGAACCAAGAAAACCCTAAGGCAGATCCAAAAAAGGCAGAACCCCAACAAGAATCAGAGAAAGTGTTGATACAAATGAAGGAGACCCTGAATGACCACCGACATGTCAGACTATTAGAGATTTTCAAATAAGAAGAATGCATTGAAGCAAGAATAGGGGACTTCGACATTGATTGTGTTCTTGATAAAGAGACACAAGTGAATATTATGCCAGAAAGAACTTGGGAAGCTATAGGGAAGCCTACTATGATCCCTTCATTAGGAGGAATAAGACTATTAATAGGGAAGCTATTAAGTTTATGTGGAAGGCTTGCTCATATATCTACAACTGTCAATGGAATTTTGACAAAGGAATATTTTGAGATTATCAAATGTATTGAAAACAATGCCCCATTTACCATGTCAATAGAGAAACCTTGGATTGAAAGAGATCAACCCAGATAGAAAGAAGAAGAAGAAGCCTCGGAACATAAAAAACAGGAGTTAAAATATTTCATGACCAGAAGGATCGCTCAATTGATTAAAGAACAGGAAAATGGATCAAAGCAATTTGACCCTAGAGACTCCTATGTCGATGCTACAAGACCACTAGAATACCCTTAGAAGACTAAAGTACTTACTCCAGAGGCAGAAAAGATGTTATCCATGAAATATTCTCAACAATGCGTAGTAACTATATCTAAAGAAGATGAGAATCAAAATGGAAAGAAGAATACTGAGACAAAGCTCACTAGAAAGAAGGCTAGGAACCTAAGTAGGAAGAGGGATAAGATTGAAAAATTACAGAAGGTTCCTTAGGGAGCCTCGCAGAAGGAAACTTTGCAAAATTTGAGCTTTGCCGAGATATCAGAATAGTGACATAGGTCACTTCACCGTGGTGAAGAATATAGCCGTTGGGGACGATATATCCATTTGACCGATGCTCCGAATGATTGGAAAAGCATTTATGGCCCGCCATCTGGCCGATGGACCGCGCCATAACGAAAATAACAAGAGTTAATGAAGCCTCATACCCATTGCAAGCAACCCATTGCTGAGTTTCCTATTTATCCCGTCGCGCCATGCACAAAGAACACTTTTTCCAAATCGAGAATTTGAGCTCGCAACCTTGGTTAAAATTTTCCAGTGATCATTACGCCCTTACTTTCCCTCTTATTTCCATGTCTACATTACTTCATGAACCCGATATTATTAACCTTGAAGTGTATATGTCCGAGGAGATTAGCGCACTTGGAGAATCTACGAAGGAAGTACTCGTTGATCTCAGGACCGAGAAAGTCATGTCAGAAAGAAGGATGTCTACAGGTGTGCAAGCATCATCAACAGGAGGAGTCCAATATTCTCCATCGAATGCTCATGGAGCAGGAACTTCCAGAATCATGACAAAGATGAGAACAAAGCATAGAGATGATCTCACAAATGCTAAGTTGATCCCAAGTATCTTACCTGCGTATATACCTACTCTGAGCGGTGCAGTGAATAGAGATAGTGTACCTAGATATTTTGACTATGCCTTGGTCACTGCGTACCTCCCGAAAGGGATAAGAATAGTTCACACAGACCAGGATAAGATAGCAACGCTGAAGTTTAGTGACTTCAACCTTGGAGACCGTAAATCTTATAGTATGCTCGCCCCACATAAATATCTGACCAAGACAAAAGGAAAGAATTCAAAGATTACCCCCTAGCCTTCGACCCATAACCTTGTGCAGCCTACCTTGCTTAATGTTATGAAGATCCCACACTTCAGACGACATCAAGAAGTGAAAGCATGTGTTAATTTGTTGTTATCCTGTTACCATGGAGGATATTTATGGTTGAATCGATGTATCACAGTGTATCCGACCTTGATCCATCGGATCACCGGGCTGAGCATGCAAGGCCCTGACCCGCTGAATTTTTATTCTGGAAAAAACATAGACAAAGAATTAGCGCATAAGATTAAAGAAACATATGGTGATGTTGATAAAGGAGTGCAAGGCTACAAGGTAGCCTCTACCTAGAATGGCGCAGTGCACCTAACCTATCAACTAATTGCTAGGAAATTAGTTCGCAAGAACCAACCCACCCAAGTCACTAGATTCGTAGTAGACCTTGCAGGAAAGTGCGCGGAGGGTGTACAGATGAATTGGACACAATACATTCTAAACCAACTGGAGCTCAACTACAGAGAAGCCCAAGACCAAGGATATGAGTTCCATTTCAGTTGGCTCCTGATCTTAGTTGCTTTCATTGCATGGGAGATGCCGAAAGGTGCGACCATCCTGGACATCGAGCCATTTGAATCATTGGCCACGAAGTTCAGTACCCTATGGTACTCGAATGATATGAATAAACAACGGCAGTCAAATTCCATGTTTCATTCATATTATAATAAGTTGAAATTAGCTATCCAGTCTACATTGTGCATCACTCTGAACACCCTCTACAGATTTTGGCCCCTGATGAAATTTAGTGCAGATAGACACTTTATCTACATCACAATGCGCGTTGACGAGCACAAGAAACAGTTACAATCCTATTATATATTAACATAAGAATATCACAAGGATATCACAAAGGAATGGTCGACGGACCTCCTTGTTCCAGCTGAACTTACAGACATATTTGATGTAGACAGTCTAGAAACTGTGTAGGATCTACCCGAACCTAGCATGCAACAGAAGATCAATGAAGTGCAAGACTTAAGTAGTTCCTCGGTGAAGACTGCTTCCATCACTCCAGAGCAAGAGGGTGATGGTGAAGAGTTAGAAGAAGTCGAACAAAAGTGCAGAGATGAAGCAGAGCTTTTGAAGAAGAGGAAGGTTTCACCTCATAAACCTTCTTCCCAGAAGAATTCCAAATCTTCTGTGACTAAGCTACATACCACACTGACCCCAAATGACTTCAATTTCATCGTTGCATCCCTGAACGATGTTGTGCTGGAGATAGTAGAGAAATAGGAGGCAAAGCAAGAGCATATGTATAATCGTATTGAGACACTGCAAGGGGTGCATCAGGTACTACAGTCTATCCACACAGTCTCCACTACGCCTTTGACAGTAGGAACACCAGAACTAGGGGATGAGCTAGCTCATCTCCATCACAGTTGAAGCTCGCCTTCGACGGGCTCAAGAAGAAACACCGCAAGCCACTCAAGCTTTAACACAGGTACAGGGATTTCTTATGGAGTAACGCAACACGTCAGAATGAGAAAACATTTCTCTCCAAGCAAAATGGGATGCAGAGAAAGCAGAACTAGAACAAAGCAAGGAATAATTGCTCGTAGAGAAACTCAAGATAAAGGAGCTGGTCAATAGAGAACTTCTCTCTGTGACCATCGTCGAAGTACAGACAAAAAAAAGGGTTCCACAACAGGTGGAACAACTGGAACGAGTAATTCAGAATCCCCAGTAGCGCATTGCATATCTAGAGCTTTGCATAGTACCTGAGACCCTGCAGGAGATCAAAGACCAAAGAGAAATAACTGCCCGCAGTGCAGTTAATAGACTGAAATATCTTTCCTTGGAGTGCAAGAAGCTGAGTAGCCACAACGCCCAGACATAGGAGAACCTCACCAAAAATACAGAGTTATATAAATTAGAGTCGCAACTCTAGGAGGCGAAGTATGGAGCTGAACATCTACAGACATAGCTGAAGGCCCTGTCACCTGTAGAAAGAATGACGAGATCTCATGAGCAACGCACGGCCCAACATCAGATCCATATGATCTAGAGAAAATTTATGGAAGTGACTCAGCGACTTTAACCAGTGCAAGATAAGGCATGTCAGCTGTTCATAGAGGTTGAAAGCTGAGGAGTAGAGCTTTGATATGTTTATCCTTTCTTTGCTAAGTGCTTTGATATGTTTAGATATATATACTTATTCTTTGTGCTTATAGAGGTGTGTGAATGTTAGATCTAACATGTACGAAGATGCTTAGTGCTGATCTACCAGATCTTATCTATTTTACTGTTGCTAAGTGCTGAAATACCTTAGATCTAAGTGAATGCTACGATGCTCTGTGTTATCTACGAAGTATAATAAGGGTTGAATATTGATGAATGATCTATGCTAAGTACTCTTTAAGAAATATAATCACATATCTATGTCCCATCTAACTCCCCCCCTTAAGTTGAAAGGAGAGAATATTGAATGACTATCTATTGAAATATGTGTCTTTATTTGAGAGACAATTATGTGGTAAGCCTAATATAAATTCTTGGCTTCTAATGGCCATTTTCAAGGATTGATCCACCCATCGTGAATCATTAATCATGCATGTTTATTTAGTGTGGAGCATTTACCTGATGAATGATTATGCTTTCCACAATTCTAACAATGATGGAGATCAAAACACTAATAATCCATATGACCATATCAATGACAATTTTGGCACTTAACATTCTGATGTTGAACTAGAATAGGTGAAGTTGAAACTTATTGAAGGAATCTTGCATTGTTGAATTGGAATACTTTGGAAAAATACGAAAATTAAAAGGTTACTTCCTTATCATATCCAAATCCTATTTTGTGTTTGTTGTTTCTGATTTCTTCCCAAGGTTTGATAATGATCTTGGAAAGAGTATGTTGAACACATTCATGAATAAATTCATCCTCATATGAAACTACGTCTAAATTTGTTTCATTGATTTGATCATGTGTTGATTATTGATCTGAATCATTAACAAATTCAAAAAGTGGTTTGTTTTGAAATAGGACTAATTTAGATTGTTGAAAATAATTTAGCTAGAGTTAATCATGAAGAAGGTGTTACTAAATATGAACAAGTTCAACTTTGGCTTGTGAAACTTGCAAGTAAGTTAGAATTGATTGAAGAGTTCCTTTGTTGAATATGATTCTGTTTCATTTAGTAGTGAGTATTATAGTTCTTAGTAACACTAATAATTCTTGAATTCAAGCCATTTGAAACATTGAATGTGGCCTTCCTGTGTAGGTAGGTCTTGAATTACAATTGACTTGACAACAAAGAGGGATTCTTGCAAATCCACCATGTATAGAATTCAATGACTCCACCAATTCATTGTAGACTCATAAATTGGAGGGTGTCACGAGAAATTGAAGGGTGTCAGGATCAAATGAGAATGCACCCAACAAGTACAATTCAACTTGATTTTTAAAATACAAGTAAGCTTACAAAAAAATACCATTTGCAAGTTACAATGAAATTCAACTTTGATTTTATTTTACACTTACAAAAACCATTGCAATTGCAAAGTCTTGGAATTAATGTTGATGTAGATTTGTCGTTTAATGATAGTGTGATTGAAAATTTGATCACTTGAATATGCTTTGAAACTACTTGATTTCGTGTGGTTGATTGCCATTAATTTATACTCAAATTGCATTAAGTTTTCTTGTACTCCATGTGTGTGGTTGACGTATAAAAAATTGCAAGTGTGATTTCAATATGTTAAAACTAGAAACAAAAATAATCATCAAGAAAGTCATCACACAAGCACAATGTTCCTTAGACCCTCTTATTCAAATTTTAGGACAGGTCCAGGACACATGCAACACACTGATACTTTTCATTGAAATATGTAGTACATAAAGACTATGCAACCTTTGTCTTCAAATCCGATTGCATACTCAATACATTTGTTTTTTACCAAAAAAACTCATAAATCTTTTTTTCAAAACATAGATCTAAAAGACCTTTTACAAAGTTTGACAACTAAGCCTTCAAGATACCATTCTTTCAAAAAAATTCTCCAAGTTTATTTTACAAAAAAACCAAATTATTTTGCCAAAAATCTTCATGAATTCAACATTGAATTGAAAAATGAAGAGAACCCATTAGAGATCTCAACAAGGCTATATTAAATACACCTTCACATTTCTCTGAATTTATGTGTATGATCTACAAATCTTGCTTGTAACTATTTCATTGTGTGTTGGGCAACCTATCAACATTTCATTGACAAAATCTCTGTAATTAAAAAGTCAATTGAAAAAATGAAAGATATCCATTTGAATAATCACTTGGGAATATTATCTACAATTGTTATCTCAGCAAAAAATAGTTTCTACAATGAAAAAATGCGTTTTTCACTTGCAACGCTCATTTTCCATTTTGGGTGGACTGTTTTATTTTATTTTTCTCCTTCATTGTTGATTTTTTAGACAATATTGACAAGGATTTGATAGATCTCTAAAATATATTTCCGATGCTATATTGTATGCTTAATTTGGTTGTGTATAATGATTGTAATATGCATTTTAATGACTCCATATTTCATGATTGCATATAGTCCAATTTTTATGAAATGAATATCTAAAAAATGAAGATGAATTTTGCAAATATTTTTTTTTGTAAATAAGAATTATATGTATATTAATAGCCTTCTAAAGCTGAAATAGAGTAGAAAAATACAGAGATATCCACGCTGCAGTTACTGGACTGCCCCAACAAAGGGGAAACCAGTGCAACTAGCCCATGAGTCAAACAAGTCATAAGTTAATCTAGTAAAGTATTCAAACTGTTTATCATCTAAGACTGAGAGACTGACAAGACTTGGAAAACACTAAATACCTAGACACCTGGAAGATAGCCTAACCGCGTGGTGTGGAGGTCCTCTGTCCAAGGCTCTTCCTCAACATACATTGGCTGGTCTGCCCATTTCTTTCCCCCTTCCTCGTCTCACGTAATTCCATCAGCTTTTCTCTCTCGCTCATCCTTCTCCCATTCCATTTCTACTGGGCGCTGCGCCTTGTCCAGACCTTCACCTGTAGCAGCAACGGGTTCCTCCATTGGAGCAGTTTTGACCGGGTCTGAGGAAAGAGCCTCATGCATGGAGGAGAGAATTTGAAGAAAGCTCGCCACCTTCTCATCTGTAGCCTGTAGGCGAAAATGAAGATCCGCCACCCCCTACCTGAGTTCAAAGACCAGGTCGTACAATGCGGTCATGCGGTCTCTGAACTGTGCCCTATCGAAGGAGTCAATGAAATGGTGTCCAACCCTCTTAGGCACACCATGAGGAGAAGGGTCGCAACCCAAGTTGCCCAGAGGGTCAAGGATGGGCGTGGGGGAAAAGGGATTCACCGGGGGGTCTTGAAAGTGTCGCAAGAGTGAAATTGGCGACCGAGGGATTATGGCCAGATAATTGAACTGCGCATTCTGTGGAACTTGCGAGGACGCAGAGATAAACTCAGACTGAAGGCGAGGGGAAGAAAAGATGGAGGGCAAGTCAGGAGGCATGACCGAGGGCCGCCGAGGCTTCCAGGGAGAGCCCCTCCTCGGTCTGCCCCTTGGTCGAGTCATAAGGGGCACAGTGCGACTGGCAGAAAAGACTAAGAGCACCCAGTGAAGGAGAATGGCAGGGGCGACATCGACCCAGAGGAATCGAGAAGATTCAAGCCTGTGTTGCGAAGGGATGAGCCTTGCGGACAACAAGCGGAGGTAAATGACAAGCATTGTGAGCCAAACCATTCGAAATCGCTAAGAAGGGGAGAGGACTGCATAAATTCTCCCTCGTATTGCAGTTAAGGCCATTTAAACTCAGTGGAGGGTGGCGGGCTGTGGCACAAGCCCATCACGTGGCTCCATGCCTCGGTGGCTGGTGCTTGCCCCCATCGCATGCCACGGTGACTGCACTAACACCCCATTTGGGGGAATTTTGCAAATATTACTCTTTGGCATGTCTCTCAATATAGTTTCTAATGCAACTGAAATAATTAAAAATGGATAAACAATGAAAGAGAACTATTAATTTTACCATTAGGCACTCCAAAAACAATGATTTTTCCCTTCAGTGATGTCTTCTCCTTGAATTGTGTGCATTTTTTATGTTGTTTCTCTATTCTTTATATCTCTTATTCAATATACCCATCAGAGTCATACATTCATCATTCTCATTGTAGCTACTATAGCTCATTACATAGAATAGCACTAGCATGCTCTTGATCATAAATCACACTTATTGTGAATCACTACCATGAAGTTATCATGCCCTTGAGATTGAATGAACTTTGATATTATGTTAAGAAATAAAACACAAGACATGACACAAAAACTTACTGAAAAAAATCTTAAACCATATTTTTTATTTATTTAGTATTTATTACAATGATATAGTTTTATATTACATATATAAAAAATACCTTATAAACTAGATCTTTTCTTACACTCACACCTTATTAGGAGATATGGCCAAAACAAAAAAAACAAAATAAAATCTAATACAGAATTAAGATAAAAACTATATCCTATAATATAATATACATATATTATATGTAAGGTAGTAACTTTATAATTATATAAGAATAGGAATGGAGAATAACAAAAATAACTTCCAAAATCATTTTAAACCATTTTCATATTTAACATTTGAATGGTTATGTTTACAATTAGTTCAAAATACTTTCGAAATCACCATAGATCTTGATAATATCTAACATTAAAACTTCATATCTATTGTTATTGTTAATTGCAAATATATAAATAGTAATAATAAATACGTGAATCTGAAAATCACCATGGCTGAGTCGATTTAGTACCATCAAATAAATTTTAATGATGTTATTTGAACCATGAAAACTATCAACAACCATATGAAAAGTAATATAAAATTCACTTTCCATTTGAACTATGAAAGCTATTAACAACCATATAAAATTCAATAACAATACAAAATTATTTAATAATAATAAAAAAATATTTTTATTTAGATTATGATAATTATTAATAATAATATAAAATTTATATTCATTTTTCATTATTTAAAACTCATTTCATAAATTTAACATTCTCAAAATATGTTTGTTTTTATTATGAAAATATTTATTTTCTTAAATTCATTATATTGAGAGTAGTGAAGTGTTTTATAGTTTAATGTGAGAAAAATGTTGTTATATAACTTTATGTTAAGTTACATGATAAAAACAATAAATAACTATGTATGTACATATGTACATGACAACATATAAAATATTAAATCAATGTAAATCAATCTTAAACTCCTATCTATAAAACATGGAGCATGATCAAATTTATTAAAGTGCAATTATTTTATTATTTAATATGAAAAAATTAATACTTGACATGGAATGGAATGATACAAAATTTTAAACCTTAAACAATTCAATTATTTTATCATTTAATAGGAAGAAATTAATACTTAACATGGAATGAAATGATACAAAATTTTAAACTTTAAAATATTTGATAAATCCAAGTTTAAGATAAATCTATAGTGGTTCAAATATAATCAAATTTATATATCTATACTATTTTTTAAACATTTAAATAAATTAATTTAAATTTAAGTGTTTAATAATTATCACATACACATTTATTAAATTTCATGTCACAATAATTATATAAGAATCAATTAAGTTATTATAGTAATTAAGATTTTGTGGAAAAAACTAAAAGTTCCACATTTAGAATGAACACTCCATTCATTTTTAAGGACAAATAAACCTCACATAGTTTTTTCAAAAAAATCTTAAATACCATTATAACTAATTGTGAAAATCTTCATACTCAAACCAAATTATTGTTAAATATCATAGTTAAAAAATTATATGACAATCATCTAAATCATTATTAAATGTCATAGTTAAATATTAAAAACACTAATAAATTATAATAAAAAAAACATATATAAAATTATTACACATATAAAGAGAAAGAGAGTGTATATCTATCTCCATATTATGTAATGATGAGTATTGTTTTTTAAAGTTATATGAAAGAAAAAAAATTAAAATTCTAGATAATATAATTGTGTTTTAATTCAACAATGTTATATAAATGTGTTTTAATTCAACAATGTTATATAAATGTGTTTTATTCCAACAATGTTATAATTGTTATTCCAAAAAAGGGAAGGAAGATAGATTGGAGGAGGTATACATAAGTAATGTTAATGACATCTTGAAGTAATTGTAACCAATTATTTAAAGGATATTTTTTTAAAGGAAATTTGGTTTTGAGAATATCTCATTTAGTAGTTCACTTATTAAAAGGTAAATATGTCTCCTAGGCTAAACCAATGATGTGATAAAAAGTATAGCTCGTCTGAAGAGGTATGGGGGATGGGGGCTGCAGAATATGTTTAGTTTCAATCGTGTTATGGCGGAGAACACCCTTTGGAAGGATCTATTGGTGGAGGGTCTTTGGCACCGTGTCTTAAAAAAATATATCTTTCTTCTATCTCAGTGGAGCATTGGCTTCGATTGGTTCCAGTATCTGGAGTATTATGAGACATGGAAATATCTTCAGAAATCATTATACATTTTGTTGCATTGGATTGTTTGGTATCTGGGATTGGGAACCTCGATTGTAATTGGGAAAGACTAGATTCTTGGAATGGGAGAAGCGACACATCTGTCTGAAGACTTAATCTTGGCATTAAATCAACGATGAGTCCATTATTTATTTTAGTCTCACTGAGCACCTCGACCTGGTATGATCAGGTCCAATTGGATCACCAGTGAGGATTTGGAATTAGATGGGGCTCTAACAAATGAATGGAAGGCTTATCAAAGGGTGATCATTAGCAGTGGTATCCAACTTCAGTTGAGGCCGAATGAACTGAAATGGATCGGAGGTGATACCTCGAGTAGGATTTCAGTTAAAAATGCATACGAGGCAGTTGAAAAAAAGAAGTATGTTTATATGATTGGAGGGTGGAGAAAGGCGCTCTGGTCCTGTGATTTCCCTCTAAAATTAAAATTGTTCGCTTGGTTGGTGGTGGAAAACAAAGTACTTACATGGGATAATCTCTAGCAAAGGGGTTTTGTGGGCCCGAGCTATTGTTCTTTGTGTAAGAAGGAATAAAAAACATAGCCCCATTTGTTCATGGGTTTTTCATTTACCAATGTTTTTTGGGATAGAGAAAAACATACATTAAAATTCCCGGGACTGTGGTTGGGCAACACCATTCCTGAGTGTTTTAAGAATTGGAGAATTGAAAATACAAACTATCCTACTCTCTTGGTCTTCATTTGTTGGAATATATGGCTCGAAAAGAATCGCACCATCTTTGAGGACGGGAGGCCATCAGTCCAAAAGGTGGCCATCTTGTCTATATTTGTTATGAGAGAATACAAGCCTACTATAAGAACAAAGCGGTTGAGGAGAAAGAAAAAGAAACCAGAGGTAAGGTGCATAATTGGATGGTTTGATGGTGCGGCCTGTGCATCTTGTCGTAATAGTGGAGCTGGAGGGGTCATCCGGATCAACGAGAACATGATTTTTAATTGGTATTTTAATTTTGGTTTGGGAACCAATACCAAAGCGAAGAAGCTGGGTGCATGGGCACTTCTCACACTAGCTATTCGGCATGACAATACATATTTCTATGTGCAGGGTGACTCAAAGATTATCATCGATTGGCTGAATGGCAAGGGTCGTCTCCAAGTGATATCCTTCGAGTGTTGGAAGGACAAAATTTCTGAAATCATAAATCATTTCCAAGTTATCACCTTTCATCATGTGTATTGAGAAGAAAATACTGCTGCAGATAGTCTGTCTAAGAAGGCACTTCAAAATCCCCCAGGGAAAATTGAATATTTTCAATGTGTCAGGGAACATGAATGTCCTCATATGTATATAGATCTTTTCTAGCCTGAGTCAGTTTGTTTTTCCTTGTGCTAGAAGTCTAATAGGTTATAGGCATATGAGTCTCCCGACAGTCTTGGTTTGGGGTTCTAAGATAATATGGATTTTGTTGACTTCTAATGTTGTGTGGTTGTATCCATTGGTCTAGTGAAGTTCTTCTCAACTGTATTGGGGTTTATCGGATAATGGTTTTATGTAATGAACAATTTATATCTCTATATAAATATAAAGCGATTTTTTTTTGGAAAAAAAAGATAAAAAAATATGGTGTTTATGTTATTAATTTTTTTTTTATTATAAAAATGCATTGAAATAATATTTATGATAAAAAGTAAAAACAAGGATAAGATGATTTTATTTATATTTAACAAGTGTTGTATGACACTTTAGTTCGAGCTAGGAAAGTTTAGAGATTATATTGTATTACTACATTAAAAATAAATATTAATATTATAAAAAATAAAAATTAAACTAATTCTTTTTAATGAATGCAAATATAGTTTGGAATTAGTGTTTAGATGATGACAATGATCATCCAAAATAGCTACCAATAACACTGTAAGGAATTAAGATGCATATCCCCTACATAATTCCAACCTCACATATTCATTGGATAGAACATTACAAATTTATCATATAAATCTGAAAATTTGAGAAAGGACATTAAAAGAGTGATTTCCCACTTCATAATTAAAGTGTCCACATATAAAAATGGATAAAATAGAGAACAATAGCCACTACCCACTTGAATAGTTCACTTAGAAAATGACGACCTGAACAAAAAATAACAAAAAATGAGAATTGCTCTTTCAAATCTCTTCATAAATATAATCAAAACATTTGCTAGTTAGTTTTAATTTTCAAAACTTTTTTAATGAAATTGAATTATTTTATTTGTAACTTGTTTATTGTAAATTAATTATTTTGCATTTCCCTTTGACATATTGATTTCATGACATATTAACTTGTTGTATTTGGGCATTTTTTATTTTCAAAATATCTTTAATAAAAATGAATTATTATTTGTAATTTGTTTATTGTGAATTAATTATTTTGCATTTCCCTCATCTTGATTTATGTATTTGGACATTTTCAAACTATTTATTTGTTTTCTTTCAAACTCTAATACTGCTTTCAGTTTGAATTTTCTTGAATCTATGTGAAAGACCCATAAGTAAACTACATTTGTAAACTACATTTTTGACATCAAGATATTAAGAGACAATTCCATTTGACTAAAAGTGAGACATTGTCATTACAATAAAATCATACTTTGATACTTATTAGAACAAAAGACAAGGGAAGGAATGTATAGCTACTTGATTGGTTGTTGCATGTACATACGAGAAAGAAGAAATGATGATAAGACCAGGCTATTCAATGAGTGACTCAATAAATATTCAATACATTTTAATATAATTAAGTATTCAATGCATTTTAATATAATTGTTTAAATATATTCAATGCATGCATTCTAATATAATTAAGTATTCAATGTATTTTAATATAATTGTTTAAATGCATTCTAATATAATTAAGTATTCAATGTATTTTAATATAATTGTTTAAATATATGTTGTTCATTACGTCGAAAGGCGTACACTTATTGATAATGGACAGATTTAATAGGGGTTTAGTGTTTAATAAGTTTTCTATGGACATGATTAAATATGGCTGGAATATTCTTAGTAGTCACACAAAATAAATGGCTGTGATTTCAATCATTAACTTCCTAGCTATTATAAAGACATCAGTTTATGTATTTACTTATTTACATTTACCTAATCATATTTAAAAATTACTTTGATAGCTAACTGATTGCCATGTAAGTGATTAACATAAATTAAAATATTAACACCAGATAAATGAAGCCCAACAATTTATTTATTAATAGATAATAAAATTTAATATATTCTTTTAAGGATTCGTTTCATCTTCTTAACCTTTCGGCATTCACTAGCAGCTATTTTGCTACTGTACTAGTCATAATTCTATAACCAAATCTACAATAAAACATCAAAGTTTATAACTAATACAAATTTAAATAATTTATCAAAGTTTATAACCAATAAATATTTAAATAAATAAAATTATTTATATTTTATAAACTTAAAATTTACAAACTATACATCACACTTAAAGAATTTAAAAGTTAAATATGAAAAACTAATATAAAATCAAGGTTATACTAATGATTATAAGGCTCTGTATATTCATATATATATATATATATATAT
>ML789008.1:279498-300459 GCA_009831015.1 Picea engelmannii
ACGTGATCATATGAATCCGTCCATCTGACCAATATCACCATCACAAACACACGTGTTGGAATCCTTATATTTCCCACTCCCTTCGACGATGAGGAAGAAATGATCGTGGGTGATGGTAATGAGGCAAGTTTAAGTACCATCAAGGACTCATTTTCCACCCCATACAATGAATTCTCCTCATTCTAATTTGATTGTGAAAGCTACAATGGGAAACCCACTCCATCCGAGTCCTCTATGGAGTTTACATCTAAGTCCTCTATGTATCAATTCAGTGTTGAGTTATTATTGTTGATGGTTTAGTGGTTGGTTTGCTGGTTTCATTTGCACTCATGTCATGGCTCCACACCACAAAAAAAAGGAAAGGGTCTTGCCCACTCCACGAAACCTGCCTCGAAGGCTAAAGAAACCACTACTTCCTACACCATTGTCATTGACCCAAAACCACGAGATTGTATGCAGACAATCGAGGAGGATGTGAAGGTCATCAAAGCCTATCATGAAGACCAAGAGGTTGAAAAGCAAGCCACTCCCTTTTTCCTTGATCTGGGATCCAATATCACAAGGGATACAAAATTTTTCATAATTTTGGACCTTTATTGGCATATAAAGGTTTTTGTGGCACAGGAAATGGTAGCCAAAGAACCAGAATTCCAAAATCTCAAGCTTAGAATGGAATCTCGAGAAAGCTAGAAAAAGATTAGGCTCACAATGGTTTCCTGGTTGGTAAAGAAGAGATGAGGAAAAATTAAGGTTCTCTTGGACTACCCCGTCTCCACCTCTTAGACACCTCCTCTAGAGTATCATTGTGATGGCTTCTTACAGAACGACCCTCCAATGCCACCAACATGATGATGATGACAAGTTCTACCACCTTTAGCTCTTATTTAAAAGTTGTTTCTTTTTTTTTTCACTTCTCTAGATTATCTATTCATATTGATGATAGTTAGGGGGACTTTTTCAAGTTTTCTTTTTGAATACAATTTAATATGCCGACCTGGTTTCCCTCTAGGCAAGCTGGCAAGCTCTCTAGATAGTAAGTTTTGAACAATGTCTTTCTAAGGACATCTCCACAGACAATGATTTACTATACATTATGTTCTTAATATAAAAAACAAAGCTTGCGAACACACAGACACAAAGTAATAACAAATATTATAATAATAAAAAAGCATGAAACACAATCTAACAAAAAAAAGTGAAATTTATTAGATTAATATAAAATCAAGGTATAAAAGAGGATTAATCAAGTAAGTTTTCATGACAACCACTTGGAAAGATAAATCATACTTTTATTGTATCTTGGTTGGTTAAGGGAATATTTTGAAAAAAACTACTGTATAAATCGAAAGAAAGAGAAGCTTTTGAACCTATACAATCTAGTTCCTAAGAAACTTTAGAGGCAAATTATGACTTGTAAATTTAAAGAAAATAATATGATTCCATTGAGGGATTGAAATTCCTACCTTAAAATTCTTTACGAATCCCTTAATGTCGTGGACAACATCCCAAACATTTCTACAAGGGATGAATTTTTTTCTATATGAGACATAGATTTTGGGGTCAAGTTGCTCACAAAAGGGAAATCTAAAGACATTGAAGGCTACTAAGATGAAATATTAAAAATTAAAGGACCTATCATCATCCCTCACATACAAAAGATCTTCAATTTAGAAGTCAAATAGAAATTCCATAAACCTTGGGTGGAAAGACTCATTGTACCTATTTTTTAAAAAAGTGATAAAAATAATCCCTCTAATTATAGGACCATTATGACTAGCCCCTTTTTTATCCAAACTATACATGATTATTTTGGAAAAGAAGACCATCATATGGCTAGAAAGCCATGGAAAAAGAGGTAAAGGATAGGATGGGTTTAGGAGCTATCATTTAATTATGGATAACCTTGTTACGCTTAGGATCATTGTGGAGGAGTGTTGCAATAATAAAACCAATTTCCTTTGTTGTTTCATTGATATTAACAAATATTTTTACATAGTTCCCAAGATGAACCTTTGGGATAGGTTAGAAGAGCTAAAAACTTCTTTCGAGTTGAGAGCTGCTATGGTAAGGTTGCACGGGAACATTATTTCCAAGATTAGGAACACTGAGAGATGGTTGGAAGAAATTAATTGTGATATAGGTGTCAAGCAATATTGTTTGTTTTTCCCTATCCTCTTTGGCATATACATTGACAAGTTAGAATATTATTTGGAAGAAGCATAATGTTTTGGCCCAACTCTCACTAGTATAATCAACATACTTCTTATTTACACCAATGATATTGTTCTTACGGAAATGAGTCCCTATGATCTCAACAATCAACTACGAATCATCAAGGATTTCTAATCTAATACAAGTATGAATGTTAACACTAATAAAATGAAAGTTATGTTAGTTAAATTAAAAATATCACTTACAATACTTTTGTATATGACAATAACAACTTGGAGGAAGTGCATTCATACAAATATCTTAGAATCAAACATAATTATTGACTTGATGATATTTACAAACTCAAAATGAGAACTCCAACCCTAAAAAATTCATAATTTTGGGTCAAAAACACCAAAAACAACCCCTGTTTTGGAACGCGGTGCTATCGGTAGCACTGCTTTTTTCAAGGTTAAAATTACCACCTTTTGCAACCATGGCCTTAATAGCATCGTAATGTTGTTCATAAAAAAAATAAAATCCACCATTGATTCAAAACATGTTGCTAACAATAGCACCATTTTTTTATTTATTTCGAGGTTAAAATTACAACTTGTTTGAAACCTTTGGACTTGACAATTGTAATATTGCAACCAAAACCTTAAATTTGACTCCTAAATCAAGAAGTGGTGCTTCGAGTAGTAGCCCCCTTTTTTTATAGGAATAAAATTGTAATCTTTTGAAATCATGGCCTTGACAATTGGTACCCTTGGAACTAAGATCTCAAGACCAAACATAAAATAAAAAGGAGACACTATTAGTAGCACACACTTTTTTTTTTTCGGGTTTAAAATTGTAACATTTTGGAAACCATGAGTTGGAAGCTTGGAATTGTTACAAACAAAATTGAAAAAAAAAAATAGAAAGAAAGTAAATAAAACAAAAAAAACAAAAAGAGAGGAGGAAATCTCAAATGAGAATGAAACATAATTTCCTTTTTATTTTTATTTGTTAGAAATGTGCATCACTTGTTGGGCCAACATTTCAACCATTGACTAAGAAACCATAAACCATTGACATATAAGCCATCAAAATCACCCCAGGATCGCGTTCAGCCTTGGCTGCACCAACCCTTAACATGAATGGATTTTTGGGTTTCTCCTCCCGGTTAAACACATTGTAAGAGTATTGAACTCGATTCACCTAGAAAAATAAAACCACATCTTAACCGGGTGAGCTAGCAGGAATTGTAAACATAATTTTCTCTTTATATAAAAATAAAATATATAAATAAATAATCATTTTAAATTACAAAAAACACAAAATAATTAGAAAAAATAAATATCACAATTTCTAAAATAAACAATAAAAAAATATTTTAATATGAAAAACATAGGTTAGCAAAAATCAATCAAATAAATACAATGTAAATATTTTAAATAAAATAAACACATAAAAAAATAAAAAATACAAATGTTAAGAAATAATAAAAAAACAATAATTTTTATTTATTAATTTATTTATGAAAAAAAGCCTGTAAAAAACAATAATCATATATATATATGAACTTGTTTAAAAAACCTTGAATTAACATGAATTTTTCCATATTCTAAAGGCGGCGGCCGACGCCTCCATGTTTGGAGGGGGAAGACTTGCATTCACATAATTTTTTCCATGTTTGGAGAGGGAAGGATGGGTGCGAGGGAGATGCCACCATGTTTTGGAGAGGGGGACGATGTCAAACACTACAAAAATTATGTGTTACACATTATTTTGGTCACCTCAGTGATCACCTGACAACATGTGCTCATGTTCCCTAAAGATAATTAAAAGAGACTTTCTCCATGGGAAAAGTGATTTTCTTTCCTCTCCCAAAAACTATATGAAGAAAGGTCGTCGCAACCTGCTAAATACATACAGTGCAACGATGCCTGATCGTCACATCCTACACTATACCTAGACTACGATGTCGTCGCATGCTGCTCTTGCATAGGGTGCGATGATGCTTAAAGCATGGGAAAAGTCAAATTTCACAAATGTTATAGAAGGTGATCTTTTAGAAGATGAGATGGCCTCCAATCGGTTTGGATCTTACTCGCTTCTTTGATTTGGTGGGATCATCCTAATCTCCTCATCCATCTCTCTTTCACACTATATAAAGAGGGATATCTCACGGAAAAGGATAAGGTTGAATAGGCTGAGATTTGTATGGAGAGCTCTACTTCAGATTATGCTTGAGAGCTTTGCTTTAGTTCTTCAAGTCAGGCTATGGATCTTCTTCATTCGAGCCATTGGAGCAAAGGTGTGTTTGTTGAAGCAAAGATCCATTGAAAGGGGACCTTGCAACATCAAGGCATGGGTTGTATTCTCCACTTTATATTCACTTAATACAATAATGCATTTCTTCCCTATATAAGAGTCTCATCTTCTATTGTATAATTCCTTGATCATATACATATAATTCATTAGAATACATGTATCTTTGTTTTCCCTGTTTGTTGATTTGTAGTTCTTAGACATTCTTACTATTCTAAAAACTCAAGGGAGGAGCTACAAAGATGACACTAGCAAGGACAAGCGTCGTTTAAAAGGTATGTCTCTTGTGACTCATTAAACTAGTTCATATGATGATGAACTTTAAGGCAAAGTGTGCATTCTTTTCTGTTTTATTCTAGTTTCCTATGGGATCTAGGAAGATCTGTTTATGTCCACATTCACCAATTAATCCGATAACATTATGCTCTGCACCCCCTCATCCTACCACTTTTTGATTTGCGCCCCCTCATCCTACCACTTAAAGAAGCAAAGCTAGTTCTTTGAGTGGCAAGATGTGGGGCTATAAAGAAAAAGTTTTGTAATATACAGAGGGTGGGGGATGATACCTTCCATCCCAAACATTACAAAACTAATGTTAATTCGAGTTTTTAAAAAAAGTTTCTTACATATATTTTTTTTTAAGTAAAAAAGTAGATCCTATTATATTAATATTTCAAAATTACACCATGACCTGGAGGTGCCAGTTATCCCGCCTGTGAAGGAAACCGAGACAGCTGGCCAGTCCAAACTAGCATGCAAACACAAAATATTGTTCTTCCACCATGCCCGAAGGAAACCAGGGTGCATGGCCAGTTTCAACATTAGTCTAATCATGCCTATGCTATCGCTACCATTGCTATGATCTAGAAGAGCTACAGCTCTGATAAACATAAAAAAAAGAAAGAGTTTTGAGCAGTGTTGAATAGGAGAACCTATTAACCGGTGTCCTCGCAGTCGTCCTTCTCCTTGCCACGTCTAACATGAATGACATAAATCTGAGCGCAGGTAGGGCATTGTCGCCTTGGGGTGGCGCTGGAGTAGGCGACGTACATCATGTCCAGGGATTGGTTTATGCGGACAACTCTAAAGATTTGGTCGTCCACCATGCTGTGGACCTCGAAAATCAGATTCAGGTGCTCCGGGTGAAGAAGTGGTGGTTGGGGTTGCGATTTTTTCTCGTCCTCCTCCTTCTGGTGTGCTTACTTCTCTCGCTGTGGCCTCAATTCATCAGGAGCCTTGCAGATGTTCTCCTCGTTGCCTTCTGGTAGCTCTTCCTCTACCAGACAAGTGGCGAATTCCTCAATTAGAGTTTCGCTGGGACTATGTACTGCTCGTGGGTTGGGAGGCAGTGCGTCTGCTCCAAAACACGTAGGGGAGTTCCAGTTGTCTGGAACTATGAACATGAGACTTTCAGAAATTTTTTGGGGGATTTCCTCCGAAGGAATCTCCTCAACATACGTTCTGGGGGGTGATTCTGTTTCTTTGGACTCCCTGGGTCTCTTTCGCTTGGCTAAAACCAGAGCTCGCTCAAAATTCTTATGCCTCTTCCGTTGTGAGTCGGCCGTGTACCACCCTGCGCCTCTGCGAGGCCTTCCCCTTGCTCTTGGCATGTTTAGAACAAGAACGAGAGCCGGAATGCCCCCTGCGCTGTTGTTCTCGCTCGGCTCTGTAACCTTCCAATACATCCCAAAGCCACCAAGAAAGCTGATAAGGGAGAAAATGGTGGCTATAGCCATTAAGGCTGC
This sequence comes from Picea engelmannii, assembly GCA_009831015.1. Taxonomy (NCBI): domain Eukaryota; kingdom Viridiplantae; phylum Streptophyta; class Pinopsida; order Pinales; family Pinaceae; genus Picea; species Picea engelmannii. Next base: position 285,711 of record ML789008.1, read on the forward strand.
GGTCTTAATGCTCTGGCTAGACGGTCTACTTGCGCAAGTGAGAGGCCTCATCAAAAGGCGGAGGCTGACTGAATTGATGCCCCTCATAACTAACATGGATATGAGGGTGGATGGCCACCATTAATGGCCCCTCCCGGCACTGCTCCATGTGCCCACCCTACTTCGCGTGGCACCCCATCCGAGTGAAAACTTTCTTACATATTAGTTTTCCTTAAAATTTTTATTGTTTTTTTAATAATGATTTTATAATATTTTTTTAACTAAATTTTTAATTATTTGTTTTATTTTAAAGTTTGTTAGTATAATTTTTTATATCTTTTTAAAATATATTTTTGTTTTTTTGTTTTTTAAAATTAATATTTGTGTTTTAATATGTTTATTTTTTAAATGCATTTTATTATATTTTTTTCCTTAGAAAAAAAGCTTAATTTTGTTCATTCAAAGAGAACCAAATTACATTCTGCCAGTGCATTAAGCACGAATATTCCTTGAGGAGGATGAAAAAACCGAAAGGGCCAAAAACATATACTAAAATATCACAAAGTAAATACAATATATGGCTCAAAGACCACATAAAAAATCATAAAAAGGAAGCCCCCATGACTATAAAAAAAATCAAACATGCTAAATCCAAAAGATAACACTGTAAGCCAGAGGGACCAGGTTAGAGTGGTATATATCTCTCATTGCGCAACACCAGATCTCGAAAGTGCCACAAAAACCACGAGACTGCCGAAAAGGAGTGGCCAAAAGCTTCACGCCCATTAGAATGACCTCAAAGTGCTGGCTTTCCCAACAACATGCCCAAAGCTAAGGACCTCTAAGCATAGACCCCATCAAAAAATAGAATAAAGAGTTTCACTAAAACCCTGACAAAAGGACCCTGATTTGAGTATACATGAAAACATTAACGAACCAACATAACTAGAGGGGATAAATGTGAAATAAAGAACAAACCCCCATAAACCCTCACCGAGAATGCAGAGCAGAGAAAACTTCCAAAGAAGACCCACATGCGGGACAGACCAGGTCTGAGTGACACTCAAACCTCTCAGAGAAAAAAGAGGGCCAAAAAATTTGAACCCAAGCTACCAGAAAGCTAAAATCGACACTCAACCTTTAAGCCTAGGGACACCAAGTAGATGGAATGCATCAAACCCTGACACAACCCTGAGATACATAAGAGAAATCAAATGGAGATCCGCATAAGCCCACAAGAGGATAAAGAAAGCTCCACAATTGAAGCATCGATGACACAAATATGAAGGGACAAGACAAGGGAAACTAGATCCAACTAGAAGAAAGCTAGATCTACGTCCACACCAGAACACCGTAGGAGACACATACCACAAGGTACCCAAACCACCAAAACAAAGATCATGAACACCACAAGTAGCAACGATGCCAAAATGGAGATCACGAACACCACAAGAAGCAACAATGCCAAAACAGAGATCACGAACACCACAAGAAGCAATGATGAAAAAAGGCAGGGAAGAAAGGAGCGATCCATCTCCAAAATAGATGACAGAGAAGCATGTGAAGGGAGCCCAACCACCAGAGTCGTCGAGAATCCTAGGAGCAGCGTGAGTCTGCGACTAGGGTTTTTAAAATGTTACAATTGTAAGTCCATGAAAAAAGAGGGCACTACTATGGCTATAGTTGATCTTTATGGCTATGGTTTTTAAAATGTTACAATTGTAAGTCCATGCAAAAAGAGGGCGCTACTAATAGTGTCTTTTTTCAATTCCAAGTAAGATTTTGGTTGTAATGTACTAATTTTCAAGGCCACAATTTCAAACAACTTGCAATTTTATCCATAAAAAAGGGGTTTCTACTTGGAGCACAATTTTCGATTCGAGGGTCTATTTTAAGGTTTTGGTTGCAATAGTACTGATTGTCACTTGTCCAAGGGTTTCATTGAAGTTGTGGTTTTCATTTCAAAAATAAAAAAAATGTTTTTATTGTTCACACCACTTTTGTATTTGGGGGTTGATTTTAAGGTTTTTGTTGACAACATTGTGAGGCTATTGAGGCTATGGTTCCAAAATGTGGTAATTTTAACCTTGAGAAAAAGGGTTCTACTAGTATCACCACTTTTCAAAATGGGAGTAAAAATAGCCACTAAATGCGACCTACTGTAATACATATTGATATTGTATCATAACATCGAAATATATATTATTAGTTGTCAGTATTTTCTGTATTGTTTTCCATTGCTTCTCTCACCTATAACTAGGGTTATGGGGAGTAGCGAGGGTCATGGGGAGAAATTATATGTTTCTCGAGTTGGGTATCAGAGCTCCATCTAGAGCCCAAAGGTGGCAACATATTTGTCTTGGAAAACACACTGAAACTTACACTTCTCCTCATCATTTTATTTTCCATCTTTGTCATGAATATTCATGGCTTTGCAACCAACAAAGTTTATTCCATGATTTGGTGACAACATCTTAGTTAAAACTGTAGCTTTCAGGCCTTCAACCTTCATGACAAAAATATCATGATGGATCAGATACTAATCTGGAAGGACGATCTTATGCAATGATAAATGCAATCAGATGAAAATTTTAGGAATTTATTAATAAATATAACACATATATGAATGCACATATAATATCCATCCCTGTATAAGCAAGAGTCTATTAATAATTACCATATATTGCGTTTTAAGAAACTAATTCTTAAAACTTGTTGATTCTTTGAAAAAATAAAAGGTCAGGATTGGAGTTACATCTTAACCAGGTTTATGGCATAAAACATTTCTGAAGGGTAAACATAGTTGCAAACTTAATGAGAACTGTGACCTCAAAACGAGAACTCTAGCCCTTCAAACTCATATTTTTGCATAAAAAACATGAAAATCAACCCCCAAATCAAAAAGTGGTGCTACCGGTAGCACCATTTTTTGTAACCGGGTCAAAAATACAATTTTTTTCAAGCATGGGCTTAAAGGATCAAATGGTTGCTCAAAAAAACTTTAAAATCAACCCCCAAATCAAAAAATGGTGCTATTGGTAGCACCATTTTTTGTAACCGAGTCAAAATTACAACTTTTTTCAAGCATGGGCTTAAATGATCAAACGATTGCTAAAAAAAACTTTAAAATCAACCCCTAAATCAAAAAGTGGTGCTACCGGTAGCACCAATTTTTCTAACCAGATCAAGATTACAACTTCTTTCAAGCATGACCTGAAAACATAAAATAGTTGCTTAGAAAGACCTTAAAATCAACACCTAAATAAAAAAGTGACGCTACCTAAAGCAAAATATTTTTTCTAAACATTAAAATTGCAGCTAATTACGACTTAATTGAAACTATGTCCTTGACAACAAATCCCTACACAAATAAAGAAACCGAAAATTGAATCCTAAAAGATCACTTGAACTTTTTTTTCTTCTTAAATTTACATTAAAAAATAAATAAAGAGAAAGGAGATATATATAAAACAAAAACACATTTAAAAAAATATATTCAAAGCCCAAATTAAAAAAAACAAAATAAAAAAACTAAACGCCCCTTCCTGAGCTTGCGAGGGCACCTTCAATAAAGAAAGAAGATCTTTCAATCCCTACCCACACCTGAAAAACAAAAAAAAACTAAAAATAAATGAAATTTTTTTAGATAGAATCATACTTATTGCTTTAGTTTTACTAATCCCAAAGGATATGAAATAAATATGGAGTTATAGTCTCATAAATTGATATCCTGTATCCATAAGTAATCTTATACAGACTGCTGCATAAGAGATTTTCGTATTAATGGCAGGGAGGGAAGGACACACTTTCATGAATCATTTTAAATTATTTTTATTAAATAACATCGTGTGAATTAATAGGTATTCAATACATTTTAAGATTATGGTTTAAAAATATGTTGTTTCAAAAAATTTCATAGCCAAACCTAAATTTATAGCGAATCAAAATTTAAATAAATAAAATGATTTATATTTTTTAAATTAAAAAATACAAATTACACATCATACTTTACTTAGCATCAAAATATTTAAAAGTCAAATATCAATTAATTTAAAGTCAACGCAATTCCCATTGCTATAGTGCTGGCTGTACTAATAAGTGTTACTAAAAGTTCCCATATTTTTCAATCAATTTTGGAATTTCGGAATTATTATAAAAGTGTTGACATTATGTTTAATTTTGGTAATTTGGGACATTTTGTTTAATTGTTTTTTTTTTTTTTTTTAAATCATAAAGTATAATTTATAACATATTATATGTAATATGTTATAATATAAAGGTGTTGGTAAATGCATGATTGCATTATGGTAGTTATGAATTTATTAAGAATGCCCACTTTATTTTTATTAAGAGTATATATGATGTTGTAGCAATAACATGGGTTGAGATCTAATGGGATCAATATAGTTTAGAGTATGAATTATTTTTATTTTGCATATACTAACATTTAGATATAATTGTTTTTTCTAGACTAGTATATGCATGTTTATATATGTTTTTTTTTTGGATAATCTATAAATTTTAGAATTTTATGATAATTTATTGTGTTTTGGGTACCTATACATGATATAAATTTTAGAATTTTATGATAATCTATAGTGTTTTGGGTACCTATACATGATATGTAATTTTGTTTTTATGGAGATGATTAATGACTCATGTTGATTATGTGAAAATAGATACATTTTACTTTGATAACATTAACTTATTGTTTGTGAATATTGTTTAGATGATGATTAATGAGAGAACTGGTTATAGAATGTTGAATAAATGAGTGTGTACATCAATGATTCATGGATTACACTATAACTTAAATATGATGTACTAATCAAATGAATTCTTGGATAAAACATGACATGAAAATAAATGGTTTTGAATTAATTCTATGATCAATGCTTAGATCTTGATAGTTGTTGAATGCATATTAACATATGTGTTAATGTGTTGAGATACGAGAACAAGAGTTTTAGAACATATCAGGCTAGGTAAAAATAAATATTATTACCTTACGAGAGCCCATACCCATGAAGGAATGTTCATAAGATCTTATAAATATGGGTTGAGGATAGAAAAATACTTCTACCAAACCTATACCAACTATCCTAGACCTATGTGTACTACTTGAGACTAGAGAATATATGGTTGTAATAATTATAAATGTTGAAAGTTGAATAGAGCTTCAGAGTAGTGTTGTGACTTTTGATGCCTTTCTATAATAACCCATGTGATGAGTTAATATACTAACCCATGAGGCATAAAAGACTACCCCTAGTAGAGGGACTCATTTCATGGAAAGCATGATCATTCAAGCATTGGGAGGGGGAAAAGTAGGGGCTATGAATGATGAATGATTGAATGGATTCTCTAAGCACTAGGAAGGGGAAAACTATGGGCTATGAATGATGGAGGATTGAAAGAAATCTTTGAAGACCAAGAGGAGGAAAACTGGACTTTGGAGTTAATCAAGTGTTTGACAATAATAAAATTATGTGTTGATATGAAAATCTTGCCACATCTTTTTCTTAGATACCACTTCAGAATGAAGTGTTCCAAAGGGAGAGTATACATAATGCCCATTATTTGTTTAATAATTGTTGACATTTTATGCTATTTGATAATATTGTTTCACAAACATCTTGTATTACAATATTTACTCTAATTCAGTATAGCACATGTGTCTTCATATGTGAATGAGTGAACAATTTTGTATATTATATTATAGATGATAAAAAATCCATAAATGGAAATAAAGATAAATATTATAATAATATATATTAAAATATACACATGACAAACAAAATAATAATAAATGTTAAAATAATATAAATACATCAATCCCTCGATGGGGTGCTTGGTTTGATAGATTGGGGGGTGAAGTGTTGGTTGGATGGGTGGTTCACGTACTCACTTGAATCCATCCATCTGATCAATATCACCTTCACAAACCCACGTGTTGGAATCATTATATTTCCCACTCCCTTCGACGATGAGGAAAAAACGATGGTGGGTGATGGTAATGAGGCAAGTTTAAGTACCATCAAGGACTCATTTTCCACCCTAGACAATGAATTCTCCTCATTCTAATTTGATTGTGGAAGCTACGATGGGAAACCCACTCAATCTGAGTCCTTTATGGAGTTTACATTTGAGTCCTCTATGTATCAATTCAATGTTGAGTTATTATTGTTGGTGGTTTAGTGGTTGGTTTGTTGATTTCATTTGCACTCATGTCATGGCTCCACACCACACAAAAAAAGTAAAGGGTCCTGCCCACTCCACGAAACCTGCCTCAGAGGATAAAGCAACCACTACTTCCTACACCACTGTCATTGACTCAAAATCACGAGATTGTATGTAGACAATCGAGGAGGATGTGAAGGTCATCAAAGCCTATCATGAAGACCAAGAGGTTGAAAAGCAAGCCACTCCTTTTTTCCTTGATCTGGGATCCAATATCATAAGGGATACATAATTTTTCATAATTTTAGACCTTTATTTTCATATAAAGGTTTTTGTGGCACAAGAAATGGTAGCCAAAGAACCAGAATTCCAAAGTCTCAAGCTTAGAATGGAATCTTGGGAAAGATAGAAAAAGATTATGCTCACAATGGTTTCTTGGTTGGTAAAGAATAAATGAGGAAATTTTTAGGTTCTCTTGGACTGCCCTGTCTCCACCTCTCAGACACGTCCTCTAGAGTATCATTGTGATGGCTTCTTACAGAACGGCCCTCCAATTCCACCAACTTGATGATGATGACAAGTTCTACCACCTTTAGCTCTTATTTAAAAGTTGTTTATTTTTTTTTCACTTCTCTAGATTAGCTATTCAGATTGATGATAGTCAGGGGGACTTTTTCAAGTTTTCTTTCTAAATACAATTTAATATGCTGACTTGGTTTCCCTCTAGGAAGACTGGCAAGCTCTCTAGATAGTAAGTTTTGGATAATGACTTGCTAAGGCCATCTCCATAGACCATGATTTACTGTACATTATGTTCTTAATAGAAAAACAAAGCTTGCCAACACACACACACAAACACACACACACACACACACACACACACACAAAGTAATAACAAATATTATAATAATAAAAAAGCATGAAACACAATCTAACAAAAAAATGTGAAATTTGTTAGATTAATATAAAATAAAGGTATAAAAGAGTATTAATCAAGTAAGTTTTCATGACAACCACTTGGAAAGATAAATCATACTTTTATTGTATCTTGGTTGGTTAAGGGAATCTTTTGAAAAAAATTACTGTATAAATAGAAAGAAAGAGAAGCTTTTGCACCTATACAATCTAGTTCCTAAGAAAATTTAGAGGAAAATTCTGACTCATAAAATTAAAGAAAATAATATGATTCCATTGAGGGATTGAAATTCCTTCCTTAAAACTTTTTATGAATCCCTTAATGTCGTGGACAACATCCCAAACATTTCTACAAGGGATGATTTTTTTTCTATATGAGACATAGATTTTGGGGTCAAGTTGCTCACAAAAGGGAAATCTAAAGACATTGAAGGCTACTAAGATGAAATATTAAAAATTCAAGGACATATCCTCATCCCTCACATACATAAGCTCTTCAATTTAGAATTCAAATAGGAATTCCATAAACCTTAGGTGGAAAGCCTCATTGTACCTATTTTTTAAAAAAGGGATAAAAATAATCCCTCTAATAATAGGACCAGTATGATTAGCCCCATTTTTATCCAAACTACACATGATTATTTTGGAAAAGAAGACCATCATATGGCTAGAAAGCCATGGAAAAAGAGGTAAAGGCTAGGATGGGTTTAGGAGATATCATTTAATTATGGATAACTTGGTTATGCTTATGATCATTGTGGAGGAGTGTTGCAATAATAAAACCAATCTCCTTTTTTTTTTTTTTTTGTTAATTTGTGCAGGACCTGNCGTCAAAATCACCCGGGGATCGCACCCGGCCTGAGCCACACCAACCCTTAACATGATTGGATTTTTTTGTCCCCGCAGGTTTCGAACCGGTGACTTTAACATCACGGAGTGGCTTAACAACACACTCCGTCACCGACTGTCCTACACCTTGGGGACTAACCAATCTCCTTTGTTGCTTCATTGATATTAACAAATATTTTTACATAGTTTCCAAGACGAACCTTTGGGATAGGTTAGAAGAGCTAAAAACTCCTTTCGAGTTGAGAGATGCTATGTTAAGGTTGTACGAGAAAATTATTTCCAAGATTAGGAACACTGAGAGATGGTTGGAAGAAATTAATTGTGATATAGGTGTCAAGCAAGATTGTTTGTTGTCCCCTATCCTCTTTGGCATATACATTGAAAAGTTGGAATATTATTTGGAAGAAGAAGAATGTTTTGGCCCAACTCTCAATGGTACAATCAACATACTTCTTTATTACACCGACGATATTGTTCTTATGGAAACGAGTCCCTATGATCTCAACAAGCAACTACGAATCATCAAGGATTTCTACTCTAATACAAGTATGAATGTTGACACTAATAAAATGAAAGTTATGATTGTTAGATTAAAAATATCACTTACAATAATTTTGTATATGACAACAACAACTTGGAGGAAGTGCATTCATACAAATATCTTAGAATCAAGCATATTTATTGATTTGATTAGATTTACAAACTCAAAACGAGAACTCCAACCCTAAAAAATTCATAATTTTGGGTCAAAAACACAAAAAACAACCCCTGTTTTGGAACGCAGTGCTATTGGTAGCACTCTTTTTTTTCAAGGTTAAAATTACCACCTTTTGCAAGCATGGCCTTAATAGCATCGTAATGTTGTTCATAAAAAAAAAAAATCCATCATTGAATCAAAACATGGCGCTAACAATAGCACCATTTTTTTATTTTATTTCGAGGTTAAAATTACAACTTGTTTGAAACCTTTGGACTTGACAATTGTACTATTGCAACCAAAACCTTAAATTTAACTCCTAAATCAAAAAGTGGTGCTTCGAGTAGCAACCCCCTTTTTTTCTAGGAATAAAATTGCAATTTTTTAAAATCATGGCCTTGACAATCGGTACCCTTGGACCTAAGATCTCAAGACCAAACATAAAATAAAAAGGAGACACTATTAGTAGCACACTCTTTTTTTTGAGGGGTTTAAAATTGTAACATTTTGAAACCATGAATTGGAAGCTTGGAATTGTTAGAAACAAAATTGAAAAAAAATAAAAAATAGAAAGAAAATAAATAAATGAAAAAAAAAGAGAGAGGAGGAAATCTCAAATGAGAATGAAACATAATTTTCTTTTTATTTTTATTTGTTAGAAATGCGCGTCACTTGTTGGGCCAACATTTCAACCATTGGCTAAGAAGCCATAAACCACTGGCATATAATCCATCAAAATCACCCGAGGATCGCGCTCGACCTTGGCTGCACCAACCCTTAACATGGATGGATTTTGGGGTTTCTCCTCCCGGTTAAATACATTGTAAGAGTATTGAACTCGATTCACCTAGCAAAATAAACCCACATCTTAACCGGTTGAGCTAGTGGGAATTGTAAACATAAATTTCTCTTTAAATAAAAATAAAATAAATAAATAAATAAATAAATAATCATTTTAAATTACAAAAAACACAAAATAATTAGAAAAAATAAATATCACAATTTCTAAAATAAAAAATAAAAAAAATATTTTAATATGAAAAACAAAGATTAGCAAAAATCAAACAAATAAATACAATGTAAATATTTTAAATAAAATAAACACATAAAAAATAAATTAAAAAAACAAATGAGAAAAACAAAAAACAAAAAAAAACCAATAATTTTTATTTATTAATTACAAAAAGCCTATTAAAAACCTATAAAAAACTCTCTCTCTCTCTCTCTCTATATATATATATATATATACACTTGTTTAAAAAAACTTGAATTAACATGAATTTTGCCATATTCTAAAGGTGGCGACCGATGCCTCCATGTTTGGAGGGGGAAGACTTGCATTCACATAATTTTTTCCATGTTTTGACAGGGGGGTGATGTCAAACACTACAAAAATTATGTGTTACACATTATTTTGGTCACCTAAGTGATCACCGGACAACAATTGCTCATGTTCCCTAAAGATAATTAACAGAGACTTTCTCCATGGGAAAAGTGATTTTATTTCCTCTGCCAAAAAATATATGAAGGAAGGTCATCACACTCTGCTAAATACATACGGTGCAACGATGCCTGGTCGTCACATCCTGCACTATACTTGGACTGCGACGTCGTCACATGCTGCTCTTGCATAGGGTGCGACTATGCTTAAAGCATGGGAAAAGTAAAATTTCACGAATGTTCTAGAAGGTGATCTTCTAGAAGATGAGGTGGCCTTCAATCAGTTTGGATCTTACTCGCTTCTCTGATTTGGTGGGATCATCTTAATCTCCTCATCCATCTCTCTTTCACATTATATAAAGAGGGATCTCTCATGGAAAAGGCTAAGGTTGAATAGGCTAAGATTTGTATGGAGAGCTCTACTTCAGATTATGCTTGAGAGATTTGCTTTAGTTCTTCAAGTCAGGTTGTGGATCTTCTTCATTCGATCCATTGGATCAAAGGTGTGTGTGTTGAAGCGAAGAGCCATCGAAAGGGGACCTTGCAACATCAAGGCATGGGTTGTATTCTCCACTTTCTATTCACTTAATACAATAATGCATTTCTTCCCTATATAAGAATCTCATCTTCTATTGTATAATTCCTTGATCACATACACAGACTTCATTAGAATACATGTATCTTTGTTTTCCTTCTTTGTTGGTTTGTGGTTCTTAGACATACTTATTATTCTACAAACTCAAGGAAGGAACTACAAAGACGACACTATCAAGGAAAAACATCATTTAAAAGGTATGTCTCTTGTGACTCATTAAACTAGTTCATATGATGATGAAGTTTAAGACAAAGTGTGCATTCTGTTATGTTTTGTTCTATTTTTCTGCGGGATATAGGGAGATTTGTTTATGTCTGAATTCACCAATTAATCCGATAACATTATGCTTTGTGCCCCCTCATCCTACCACTTTATGATTTGCGCCCCCTCATCCTACCACTTAAAGAAGCGAAGCCAGTCCTTTGAGTGGCAAGATGAGGGGCTATAAAGAAAAAGTTTTGTAATATATGGAGGGTGGGGGACAATACCTTCCATCCCAAACATTGCAAAACTTAGGTTAATTCAAGTTTTTTAAACAAGTTTCTTACATATTAGTTTTCCTTAAATTTTTTATTGTTTTTTATAATGATTTTATAATATTCTTTTTAACTAAATTTTTAATTATTTGTTTTATTTTAAATTTTGTTAGTATTGTTTTTTATATCCTTTTAAAATATATTTTTTCTTTTTTGTTTTATACAATCAATATTTGTGTTTTAATATGTTTATTTTTTAAATGCATTTTATTATATTTTTTTCCTTAGAAAAAAAATGTAATTTTATTCATTCGAAGAGAACCAAATTATATTCTGCAGGTGCATTAAGCATGATCTTCCTTGAAAAGGATGAAAAACTCGAAAGGGCCAAAAAAAGATACTAAAAAGTCACGAAGTAAATACAATATATGGCTCAAAGACCACATACAAAATCATAAAAAGGAACCCCCCATGACTATAAAAAAAACAGAACATGCTAAATCCAAAAGATAACACTAGAAGCTAGAGGGACTAGGTTAGATTGGTATATAGCTCTCATCACGCAACACCAGATTTCGAAAGTGCCAGGCAAACCACGATACTGCAGAAAAGGATTGGCCAAAAGATTCACGCCCATTAGAATGACCTTAAAGTGCTGGCTTTCCCAACAAAACCGCATGCCCAAAGCTAAGGACCTCGAAGCATAGACCCCATCACCAAACAGAAGAAATATTTGCATCGAAACCCTCGAAAAAGAACCCTGATCTGAGTATACATCAAACCATGAATGAACCAACATAACTAGAGGGAATAAATGTGAACTAAAGGACAAACCCCAATAAACCCTCGTTGATAACGCAGAGTAGAGAAAAACTCCAAAGAAGACCCACATACGGGACATACAAGGTCTGAGCGACACTCAAAACTATCAGAGAAAAAAGAGGGCCAAAAAATTTGAACCCAAGCTACCAAAAGGCTACACTCGGCACTCAACCTTTGAGCCCAGGGACACCAAGTAGATGGAATGCATCAAACCCTGACACAACCCCGAGACAAAGAAGTTAAATCAAATGGAGATCCACATAAGCCCGCAAGAGGATAAAGAAAACTCCACAATTGAAGCATCGACGACACAAAGATGAAGGGACAAGATAAGGGAAACTAGATCCGGCTAGAAGAAAGCTAGATATACATCCACACCAGAACACTGTAGGAGACACATACCATAGTGTACCCAAACCTCCAAAACGAAGATCATGAACACCACAAGAAGCAACGATACCAAAACGAAGATCACGAACACCACAAGAAGAAACGATGCCAAAACGGAGATCACAAACACCACAAGAAGCAACGATGAAAAAAGGTAGGGAAGGAAGGAGCGATCCATCTCCAAAATAGATGACAGAGAAGCACGTGAGGGGATCCCAATCACCAGAGTCATTGAGAATCCTAGGAGCAGTGTGAGTCTGGGACTAGGGTTTTTAAAATGTTACAATTGTAAGTCCATGAAAAAAGAGGGTGCTACTATGGCTATAGTCGATCTTTATGGCTATGGTTTTTAAAATGTTACAATTGTAAGTCCATGCAAAAAAAGGGCACTACTGATAGTGTATTTTTTCAATTCCAAGTAATATTTTGGTTGTAATGTACTAATTGCCAAGGCCACAATTTCAAACAACTTGCAATTTTATCCATAAAAAAAGGGGTTGCTACTTGGAGCACAATTTTCGATTCAAGGGTTGATTTTAAGGTTTTGGTTGCAATAGTACTGATTGTCACTTGTCCAAGGGTTTCATTGAAGTTGTGGTTTTCATTTCAAAAATAAAAAAAATGGTGTTGTTGTTCACACCACTTTTGTATTTGGGGGTTGATTTTAAGGTTTTTGTTGACAACATTGTGAGGCTATTGAGGCTATGGTTCCAAAATGTGGTAATTTTAACCTTGAGAAAAAGGGTTCTACTAGTATCACCACTTTTCAAAATGGGGGTAAAAATAGCCACTAAATGCGACCTCTAAAAAATAAGAACTCTGGAGGGTTCTCATCAAGTTGGTAAGTATGGGCCCGTAGGGTTATAGACTGACTGGCAAGTGTCATGTAAATGGAAGGAAATGTGTAAAGGAGGTCTCAAGTTCAATTCTCACTCCGATTTACCTGTGCCCCATGCTTGTAGACTGTGTGGACACACCTCGAGGTTATAATGGTAGCATATGGGAATCGACCCTGTGCCACGTGAGTACGAGAATCTCCCAAGTTGTCGATTCTGCCAGTACAAGAAAAAAAAAGTTAGTATGTATGATATTGATATCCATAACAAGCTCAAATAGAGCTATAACATTAAGGAAATGATAAATGGAGGGTGTAAAACTTATCATTAGGCTTAGAAACAATTGTAAATCAGAGGACCTATGGATATGGGATAAGAAAAAATTCCTCTTTGAGACTCTTGTCAATCTTGTTATCTTATATGGATGTGGAGTTTGGGGATGCATCATCTCTAAATAATTGTGGAGAAATATAGAGTAGATCCAAAAGAATTTTATAACCTATAATCTCAAAATTAAAGGAAATACACCCTATCCTATCCTCATAGAAGTGAGTCTTGCCCCCATTGAGAGCATGACTATGACTAGGTACCTAATTTATAAGGACAATATAAACAACATGTAAGAAACGAGACTTGTCATAATTACTTCAATTTCTAGCCAAAATCACCTGCAACTCAAGTAGGGATGGAAAAAAGATGCCCAATCTTGGATAAATAATTGGGGAATAAATAAGAATACCATTTTACAGAATAACGATAATATTAAAAATATTATTACATCTAAATTTAAGGATAAATTGTGGTGTGATAAATAATTAGAAGATAGAACACAATTAAGATACTACAGAAGGTGATCAACCCTAATCTAGAAGATAAAACATATCTCTTTGTTTTAACTATCGCAAAGAAGAAAATCAACAATTCAAAAATAAGAGCAAACTCTCACGAGCTCCATAGTGAAAATGGGCATTGGACAATTCCCAAAATGTAGTGGGTTGAAATAATCAACCATCTTTGTGACACTAAGTGAGTTGAATATGAAAAACACTTTCTCTTAGAATGTCCTATGTATATCCAAATTATGTCACAATAACGACATTCCCAACCTTGTAACTTATCAAAACTATGGTGATCTTGGAGAGATTCTCTTAATTCTTTTTCATCACATAAATAAAGCTCTAAAGAAATCCAAGTAATACCTTTCCCCTTTTAAGGTTCGATAGACCAATGTTTTGTCTCAATGGACATTAATCACCACCACCACCACCATCATTCATAGAATGTGTTATTAATACAAATATTATAAATTCTATTATTAGCATTTAGATCATGGAAGTTACTATTACAAGGATAATAGGAATTGTAAGAGTTATAAATATTATGGGCATAAATAATATAAGAATTATATAGACATTATTAGTATGAATCAAGTATGAGGGAGATGTGCAAATCCTTCAATGTTTAACATAGAGTTGACATGTTACATTTAAAAAAATCTTAATAACTAAACAATATTTCAACATCAACTTTATATATATATATATATATATATATATATATATATATATAT
>ML789008.1:305742-322122 GCA_009831015.1 Picea engelmannii
TGTGGATTGAACTCCTACCTATTCCCTCTGGATTTGAACTTGTGACCTCTTTAACTTCCTAGATGCAGCTATTTGACTTTAACTCCTACCTATTCCCTCTGGATTTGAACTTGTGACCTCTTTAACTTACTCATGCAGCTATTTGACTGTTAAAGTCTAAGGAGGTATACCTAATTATCCAATTTGAACTTGTGACCTCTTAAAAGGAGAAACATGTTCTTAACTATTAAACCTGTAATAGAATACCATTATGTAAAACAGCTGCAAGAATCAATAATTAAACATATACACCTGGTTGAGATCTAAGAGTGGATCTGACAAAGCACAGACGTGCTGCTTTCTCATCAGGATCGACAGGATGAATTTCTTTCTAGAAGGGTTTCAACGGCCAATTAGAATAGACGGGTAATGAAATTGATGTCCCATAGCTGCATAATCGTACTGATTTAAAAGGAGAGATTCTGTTGAACATGGAAGCATGTTCCTGTGAGAATTAATTAAGAACGCCTTACAGCAAAGCTATCTCCATCAAGATCAGCACTCTAAGCTACAAAAATGTAAAATATAAATATGTTAACTACAGTAATGAAAAAGGCAGGCAACCAGAAGCCCCAAGAATACCATATTCAGTAAACTTCTTCACAGCATTGTGATGCAGTTTCTCGCAGGCATGTAGAACGCTGTATCCCTAGTTATCTGCGAACGCTGTATCCCTAGTTAAGAAGAAGACTGGTGCATGATTCATGTTAGGGTTAGGGTTTTAGAAAACAATTAACAGATTTTTTTAAAACTAGAGGAACATGTTAAAAAAATTGAACACAATATCTTTAATTTATTATATTTTCACCTATTTATTACACAGAAAGGTTTACACTTATTGACAATGGGCACATTTAATAGGTTTTTAGTTTTTAATACCTTTTTAATGGACAAGATTAAATATGCCTAGAATATTCTTAGTCGTCACAATAAATGAATGGCTCTGATTTCATCCATTAACTTTTGAGCTGTTATAAAGACATCCGTTTATATGTTTACTTTTTAACATTTACTTAATACTGTTTAAAAATTACTGTATTCACTAACTTATTGCCACATCTACCTGATTAAAAAATATTAAGATATTCACACAGAGTGGTGACCACGTTTCTGTACTGACAACATTTCTTTTCATTTCTGTGCTAGTAAAGTTCAATTTCATTTCTATGCTAGACGCGTTTTGTTTTAATATACCTTTCAACGTTAATCAGCCACTTAATTGTGGCTGTGCTAGTATTGTTTTACAAGTGGTTTAATATCATATGTTTTCTTTAAAATTAAGTCCAAGTATTAAAGTAAGAATGTGGTTTAATATCATATGTTTTCTTTTAAAGTAAGTCCAAGTATTAAACTAAGAATGGATAAATAGTTGTTCAACAATCTTTAATCCGCGCAATAGTTGTTAACGACAAAAGTTGTTGACCAATCTCTGAGCGTTACTCGAGCCTACGAAAGGAATTGAAAAAATCTGAAATTAAAAATTATTTCTGTTATTGACAGTTTGCATGTGGACAAGTTCCCACTGGTTGTTGGCTAATCTTATTAAATTGCAGGTGCGTTTGTGATTTATTTTTTAGTCCAAAGCTGGTAGGGAAATAAAGTGGGGAAGTCATTTGATTTTGTATTAATATACTTTAAAAAGATGAACAGTGCCCTGTCAACTTTTGCTTATTGATATTAATATCATTGTTAATATGATTTTTTTTCATATCATTCAACTCGAGAAATAAATTTGCTTATTGATATCAATTTTCAGGGGCAGAAATGATGGTGTAAGTGGTAAAGGAGAAGCTTCGACCGGCCTTCATATCAGTTGTCTTATTCTGGAAGGAGCCACAGTTCTCTCTCGGGCATGGTGCAGCCAGATTCTGTCTTATTAGGGAAGAAGTCACAAAGCTACCCATGTTCTCACTGTAGAGCTTTTTCAGATGTTGGCCTGACCAGTCAACATTTAAAAACTCTGACGCTCCTGTTTGATTAAAACTACGGTCTACCTGTCATGGAGTGTCGTGGGAAAGAGGACATAATCCCGTGACAAATAACTTTAAAAACCTACTTTCAATAATATAATCCCATACACTGAACAATTAAGAAATACCTGTGACTATACAACCCATAATTTGGCCTCTAGTGCAAGGGGAAGACATTCCGTGTAGTTTAGAATCTAGGGTTTTGCTCAGCTTTGTATTGATTTATAATGTTCTATTCAGAGGCGATAACAGATAAAGCCCTGATCTGATCTGCAAACACGACCGGCAGACATTTTCTTTATGCTTTCGCAACTACAGGTTTATCACGCGTCTTTCATATGGTATTGTCTGGAATAATATCCAATCTGTCAAAAGCTATCAACGCTGGAAGTGATGACTAGGTTTGAATTGGAGTAGCTGTGAACCATAAGAGATTAATTGAAATAGTTTTGATCAGTTATGATCTTCTGGTGGCTGTGAAGTATAGTTGAGGAAGAATGAAAGAATTCAGGGAGCCCGTGAGTCGATGTGCTTTCCATCCATCGCAGGCAGTAGTAGGGATCTGCTCGGCATGTCTCAGAGAGCGGTTGGTGAAGCTGGCAAGGGCCAACAGTGAACAACGCAGATCGGAGATTGTATACACGCCCGATCCCTCGTCCTGGGGTTACCTCCGTTTCAAGAGAAAGAATTATGACGACGTTGAAGGGAGTCGAGACCTAGACCTGAATTCGAGCATGATAACGACAAGCAAGCCCGAAAGTTATAACGGCTCCAATAAAAAGAAAGCAAGGAGTGCAAGATTCTCCGGGTTCAGATCGTTTTTGGGATTTCTCAGGAAAAGAGCCTGCAGAAACAATGTCTGCGTGCGGGGAGGACTAGAAGATGGAATGCAGCGGCGCCAGGATCCATCTGGGTACGTGCAAGGTAGGGACTTCGCTAGTTCCTTTTAACCGTTAGAAACTTAGGGTTAGGGTAAATTGTAAACTGATATGTTAGCTGATTGTTACAGATTCGTGGATACCTTCTGTGAGGACGAAGACCGGGTGCCCTTCTTCTACAAGACGAAGCGTCTCAGAGCGCAGATCGACGGCCAGGCCTTACTCCGAGGGGCCTGCACTGAGAAGATCCACGTCTGATTATACAGAAAGAGAGATGCTCGGAAGCCAAGAGGAAATGGAGGACACCATAGACTCAGAAAGGGACTGTGAAACCACTGTGAAAAATATACGGGAAAGTTAATGCATTTATCGGATTTCTCGACAAGATGCAGAAGCCAAAGAATTGAACACAGAATGAGGGACATGGAGATCGAAGGGTTACACACGATTTCCTGCCTAATTCCAAGAGCTGGAAATCGATGAACGGTGTTTTTATTGAAGTGGTGGTCGCCACCATGAACGCGGCCAATGTGGGAGTCGAGAATTAGGTCAGGAATCATAGAAGCTGTCTACGGGGTTTTGTTTCGAGAACTGAAGAAAGATTTGGTGACAGGCATGAGAATCTGAGCACGGTATGTCTATAAAGTGACGAGTCATGAAGGTCATAGCAGTTAGAGGACCAGAAGAGAGGCTGTAATTTCAGTCTCCTTGTTGTTCAGATTCATATTACTCGCTGTCATTGATAATTTCATTTCTCTGCAGCAGCAGAATATGTAAGTGTGTCTGTACATTCCTTCTATTCTGTCAAAGATGGCATTAAAGTTGATCACAATTAACCTTACTGAATCCTCTAATATTTGGAAAATCTGTTTATACACCACATTAAGTGAATATATTCCTTCTAATTTTGCATTGAAATTTCCGAAGCCCTAGATCAAAACGACATTGCTAATTATAATTGGCCGTGGAAAATAAAATTTCAGTAGATTTAAACTACACGATGTAAGGTTTGACTTGTCCCGATTTACAGTCGCTGCTAATGTTGGTCACAATTGAAATGCTAAAACATAGTTAGCCAATGTATTTGATGTTACAATAATTAGTAGCTTAGATTTATTAAGCTGTGAATGTGTCATTAAAAAATATTGCAGACCTCGTCTGCACTTTTAAATAATAGATGATAATTTTTTGACAGCCGAAAGCTCAGTGAATCGGTTTTCACTTTGAAGATCAAATTTAAGAGGCGAGGGACAAATACCTATCATGGTATATCTGTGAAAGTAACCATTGAATTTTGTACATGGTAACTAATAGAGTTAACATGAATTTATTTTAAATCACATAAATTTAAATTTTGAATTTTAAATACGAGTGTAAATTTATTTTAGCTCCAGTGTAATTTTTTCAATTCTTTTTTCATTTCAATTGGATTCAAATGGGGACAATAACAATCATTCCTAAGTGTCAATTGGGTTTAGTCCTTTTGGTTGGGAGAAATTATTGTGATCTTCTCCACCTACCTGGCTTCAATTCTTGGAAGTCACATGTTGATGTCATAATGGGTATATTGTTGTAATGTCTTGGAGCCTTGTGCCCCAAAGATTTTAGGGTAAATACACAGATTTTAAAGCGGTGAGGGTTAGCTCAAGCCTTTGTGAGCCAGATGTGAGATCTCTTCCTCATGGTTAGCTCAAGCGAGCCACATGTGAGATCTATTCCACTGTGATTAGTTGGGGAGATCACGGGTCACGAGCTCAACTCTCTCGATCCCCTCGGGGTTAAGCTCCATAATTAGGGCCGAGAGTTTGCCCCGATTACCATCCATGGATCATGGGGAAATACTCGGAAATAAAGTACATTGTGGATCCATGTCATATAAAAGATCATAGTCATGATAAAATACAAAGTGGATCTATGTCAAATATCCATCATGAAAATACTTTGCACAAATAAGAGTGCAATCTAGTCTTCTTTAAAGAATTCATAAGTAGTGGTACAATACTTAGCAGGGAAACACCAAAAAAGGATGCCCATAGCCCAAGATCTTCAATCCAAACTCCACAATCATACAAATCTACATAATGCGAATAAATGATCTTATGTCAAGCATGGTAGAAACCATTACTAGTCATTGATGAAAATTGTTAATGGACATGAGGGAACCCACCAATAATGAAAATGGACCCCAAGGTACATAGTACAATCTAGCATGTGTGAACACATGATTTGAGATTGAACACCTATAGAATCAATCAATTAGGGGTCAGTAATGTAAGCCCAGTATCAATCATGAAGAAATCTGCCACTAATTTTTACAAGTACTAAGGTACTATAAAGGTTTCTAGACCTACTTCCTAGATAATCATTTGACATTGATAGGAAGATATCCAAAAGGAGGGCATTAATTTATCCCACACCAATTGACACAAAACAAGAACAAATATGTTTTTATGAATAAAGAAACCACCAAGTACAAACTAACACAGGGAAGGATGACATTAATGGTCAACAATACCACGTCTCATGCTCAAACTTCCCTTGAACATATGACATGATAAAATGAGGACTTGGGTAGAAGTAACACCAAAAGGAACAATGATACAATGCAAAAACGTTGGAGGCATTGAAACACTCTCCATGGTGACAGGAAGAATCACTCTCCATGGTGACTGAAGAATAACCAATCAGAGGAGTGACAAATAAAAAACATGGTACAAATCCTAAGGCATAACTAAATCCCAACTATAAGCCAATGATGAAAATATGTGCGATAAGTAATGACTACCACTCAAACTAAATCAACAAAGATTGAAATTCTTTCCCCCAATTTCTTTATTTTATTTTATTTTATGTTATTGTCTTTTTCATATTTTTGGTAAGCACGAAAAAGAGATTAAAGTATGCTACACTGGAAAAGATGAGTGGCCCAAAGGTGCACAACTACATTTCAAATGCATGGAAGAGACCTATGCAAAGAAAATACAAAAAAAAAATGAAAAAAAAATGTGCCAAGCAAGTTATGTTCACTCATGAATGTTTTCTGCAATAGATGCAAATGATGAAATATCAAAAAGTGATTTCAATGAAACAAGCATGATCAAGTGAATGGAATAATAGAAGTATGCACAAAGAATCAAGTGATGATAAACAAGTACAATTGTAAATAAACAAAAATAATGGGAACCCTTATAGAACATGACCAAAAAAATATAAGAAAGAAGCATTAGGTCCCAAAATTTAATTCATGGCAATTGTAAATAAACAAAAATAATGGGAACCCTTATAGAACATGACCAAAAAAATATAAGAAAGAAGCATTAGGTCCCAAAATTTAATTCATGGCGGGGATAAATATAGGTTCTTTGGCATATGCATACACTCGGCATGGGAACCAAATGGAAAAATGAATGCTAACTAGAGTATCCAATGAAAGGTAGGCAGTGCAAACATGTTACGATCCACAACAAATGAGAGAGGGAAATGATGCAACTTGATGGGATCAAACCTAAGGAATACAAATTCGAGAGAGGATCACTTTAACAATACAATATTAGAATGCAAGGGGAAAACCTATCGATGTATGTATGCAAGATTGAAACATCTACCTCAAAGTTTATCGAATATAAAATATCAAAAGGATTCTAATATAAATGATCAATAATACTAGTTAAAGAGTTAATTAATCTAATATAAATATCATAAAAAAATTTCAAAGCACAAACTAGAAGTACTGATGGGATCATGTTAGATACTTAATCTGGATTATAGTGTTTTCTCAATATTATTGTAAATATTATATTTAGGAGAAATATGAAGAATCATAGGTAAATAAGAACAATCATGAGACCTCTTCTAAGATGAAACCTAAGGTTATAACTCAATGTATTTATATATTCAACTTAGATTAATAAAATCACATGGCTCTTTGAACATATTGTGTGTGATTGGCATACATTCAATATATAGATAATATACATTGTTGATACATTGACTCCATTTTCACTTTGAGAATGCCAAGGTCGAATCCCCTAGGTTATATATATATATATATATATATATATATATATATATATATATATATATATATATATATATATATATATATATATATATAAGTGTAGAGTTTCTCCTACAATTTGAGATTCAAGTTGAGAGTTACATATATCTCTTTTGCCTAATTTCTCTTTTTTTACGAATGATGGAAATTTTAGATATAAATATCCAAACAATATTGCATGAGGAATTATATTTACCCTATTTTCAAGTGGAGAAGGGAAATTTGGAATCATATTAGCCTATTTTCAAGGGGGGAATTTTTGGCCATCACAAGGGACGAGGTTAAGACAATGTACTCTTACTTACTAGTTGTTTTTTAGATCCATTTATAAGTATCTAATTTCAATGTTTTATAATCTAATATTGAATGTTCATTATTTAGTTAATTGATTTAGATTTGGTAGTGCCATATTATTACAATTTTTAATTTTATTTTTTAAGATTAAACATATCTAAACCTTATGTTTAAAACCTAGTAGTTTTAATAAGAATTTTTTTCTCATAAAGCAGATCTACCTTACTACCATTAATTGTGATTAGACTTGCTGAGCTTTAAAACATTTAAATTTGAAATCTTGAAAATATTTTGGAACCATGGTTTGTAATGTTTGTTTTGATTTTCATTTTTTTAATACATGTTTTTTATTAATCATTAATTGTGATTAGACTTGTTGAGCTTTAAAACATCTACATTTGAAATCTTGAAATATTTTGGAACCATGGTTTGTAATGTTTGTTTTGATTTTCATTTTTCTAATACATGCTTTTTATTGATTTTGTTATAGCTTTAAAAGTTTGCATAGTGCTTTATTGATTTTACTATAACTTTAAAAGTTTGTGTAGTGCTTTACTTAATTTTAAAAATAATTGTAATGTATTCATTGTTATTTTCTCTGTGATGTTTTAATGTTTTGTTTTATTTCAGAATTGTGATTAAATATATTTTTATTTTTAACCTCCAAAATTTATCCCCTATAAAATTAAGATTAAAAATTTTCCTTCAATTTGATTGTGGACTTGAAATATGGAAAAATAAATATGGTTGTGGACTTGAAATATGGAAAAATAAATATGTATACTTGAATATAGAAAAGGTTATGGATTTGAATATGGAAAAATAAATATAGTGCAATTTCAAAATAAATGACATAAACAATAAAATTAAGGTAAGGTAAATGGTGACCAAATTTTTTTAATAAATAAGGTTGACTCATGGATTGGGTTGCCTTGTCATATATATATATATATATATATATGATAATCAATGAATATTTTAGTTTCTTAACAAAATCAATAATTGTAAAATAATAATTTAAACTAAATAATTATAATTATTTACAAGTTATAAAATAATAATTTAAACCAAATAATTATAATTATCTACAATATTCTGCTTTGTTACAAATTATTATGAATAGTTTTTTATTAGTCAATATTATGCTTTGTTACAAATTATTATGAATTATTGTTAATTGTTGAAAAACCTTATTGTAAATAATCTTGTTAAAATATCACATTTATGAATAATTAATTGTTGATACAATGTTTGGTTTATATATATTATATTTTTTTAATAATGACTAATATGTATTATTTACTACCTTAACCTTATTAATAAATAAGGTAGTAAATAATAATAATTATTACATTATAATATACATTGATTAATATACTTATATTAATAATTATTATTATTGATATATATTATTTACTTAGTTAATAATTTAGTTGTACTACTTTGTAAATATAATTTGAGTAAGTTTAATGGCTAAGAACATGTATTTTCTTGTAAGATGATCCAGATTTATGAGAAAAACAAATTGATTAACAAACTCAATACAAAAACACAGAGATACGGAGAACAACAACAAATATCCAATGAACAATAAATTTTATTGAATAAATGAAATAGGTTGAAACTGTAAAACTGTAGAATTGAAAACAACTTGCTCGAATGGTGGTAGTTATCTCTGAGAAGAGATGTAGTTGTTGCGTGCATTCGTCTAAGCATAATCATTACGATGAGGTTCTAGAGGCATTTTTAACATTACTCATGAATGGAAAAACCCTATACATCCAAAAACCTAACCCTAGGAGATGAAACACCAAAATTTGTGTGGGCCCCGATGGGTAAGTTGGTACCTCAACTTCCCAGGGTCATAACTTTTGCATAAGAACTTCGTTTTAGGCGCGTGATAGCCCATTGGAAAGGTATTTTTAAGAAATACACATTATGCCATCAAACTATGACTTTGTCTATAGTTTGATTGTGGACGACCAAAAAAATATTGATTAGGGCCCCAAAACAGCCCCGGAAGTACAAAAATATATATTGACATGAAAACTTCCAAACTAAGCTAGTTGTATTAGGTGGGTGGCCACCAATATCCACTTGGAAGATGTGTAGGGATTCCGACAGCCCCAGAGGTGTAGAACCGACAATTACAAAGAAGTATAGAAGAACGTGCTGAGCTAAAAACTATCAAGAGGAGCCAGTTGGAATAGGTGGGTGGCCACCATTAATATCCACTTGGATCAGTCCTCCCCCATTAGGAAGCAATGGTCTCCATTTCATTGAGTTCCCCCATCAGGTGAGGAAACTTCTGCAGAATTTGTCCGTAGGTGAGCCACTTTCCTTGGTGTAGGAGCTGCCTTGCCTTGACAACCCAATAAGGCTGGATCCTCTGATGATGAGTGCCCTTGACTTGTGTGTCCACTATCTAATCAGTAGATGCATGTTCCATGCAGTCAGGGTTGAGCTCTATTTGTGTTAGTTCTTCAATCTATGAGGTGTCCAATAATCGTGGAAAATATGGCCAAAGGAGGTCCACATAGAACACTGGGTGCAAGCCAAGGAAGGGTGGAGTGTTGAGCTCAAAAGCATTTCTACCCACAACCTTGGTGATAGTGTATGGCCCATAGAAAAGTGGGAAAAGCTTCTGATGGGGACCTGTAAGGTTCTCTTTCTGCAAATGTAACTAGACCTTGTCTCCCACCTGAAATTGGTGTGGCACCCTGAGTTAATCATGGCGCTGCTTGTACTTAGCATTGAATTTATGCAAAATCTGATGGACATGTTGGTGGATGTGATGAATTCGCTCAATGGATCTGGTGGCGTTGTCAACCTCAGACTGAACATGGGAAGATTTTGCTTGTGTGGTGGCAAGAGGTAATGCAACATCAATGGGACCCAAGAGTTGGAATCCCAACCCCACTTGAAATGGGCTATGGCTAGTGGAGCTATGGAGAGCCATGTTGTAGCTGTGCTGAACATAGGGAAGAATTTCATCCCAAGTATGTGCATGTTTAGAGTTGTACATGAGCAGGATGTGAAAAATCATTCGATTGACGATCTCTATTTGGTCGTCAATTTGGGGGTGGAAAGGAGTGGATTTAGTGAGCTTGGTGTCCAACAATGACCAAAGAATTGACTAAAATGTGATGAGGAACCTGCTATCCTGATTGGAGATGATGGTCTTTGGTATCCCAAAATGGACCCACACTCGTTCGAAGAAGAGCTTGGCAGTATCTCGCACTGTGATGCTCTTCTTGCAGGCTGTGATTGTGGCCATCTTTGAAAACTAATCAACTACCACAAATAAAAGATCATTTCCTTGCTTGGTGGAAGGAAGGCCAAACATTTAATCTATCAAGATGGATTCCCAAGGCCTCACGGGAGTAGGAAGAGGGGTGTATAAGCCTTGCTTCTTGATGGTTGGCTTGGAAATGGCATAGGCAGTGCAAGATCTAATATACTTGTTGACGTCCTATCAGATTTTTGGCTAAAATCGTCTATGTAGAATGACCACAATTTTCTCCACACCAAAATGACCCGCCATCCGACTGTAGTGAGCTTCCTATATCAGATTTGCACGCTTACTTGCAGGAACACAGAGATGGCCAAGATGACATAACAGTTTGTCCTGAATGTGAAAATCAATGACATTTTCACATGTACCCAAGAGCTGATAGGTGGTGGTGAAGTTCAAATATTGCTGATAAAGTTGGGCCAATCAGAGGCCTCATATCCATAGGAATGGAGCATGATGGTTAGTTCATCCACATGAGGTCAACTGAGGTAGTCAGCGACACAATTTGTGCTCCCTGTCTTATACTTGATGTTGCGATGGAACTGCTGCAGGTAGGTGGACCACTTCTGATGGCGGTCAATCTACAACTTCCCATGTGTCTGTTTGAATTGCAGAGGCTTGTGATCAATGTGGATGATTGTCTCCTTTCCCATAATGTAATGTTTCCATTGACGACAAGCTTGTACAATGGAATACATTTCCTTGTCGTAGGTGGGGTATTTTCAGACATTATCTGAGAGTGTCTCACTATGGTATGCTACTGGATGACCATGTTGAGTGAGAAATGATCCTACAACATAGTCAGATGCATCAGTCTCAATCTCAAATGGTTGTTGCAGATCGGTTAAGGAGAGTACTAGAGCTGAGCATAAGTGATGCTTCAGATTATCAAATTCTCATTGTTGTTCCTTCTGCCATGTGAAAGTTTCCTTGCCACCACCCTTGGTCACTTGAATGAGGGCCCATTTAATATGGGAGAATCTCAGTATGAACTGTCGGTAGAAGTTGGCTAGTCCCAAGAAGATCCAAATCTCGGTTAGTGTGGTCGGGGTTATACAGTCATGGATGAATTGGATCTTATATGGATCAACATGTACCCCATGCTCATCAACAATGTATCCCAAGTATTGGACCCTGTTCATTCCAAAGGAGCATTTTTCCAAGTTGGCATATAGATTATGCTGCCGTAGAGTGCTCAAAACTTGCTGAATATGATGCATGTGCTCCTCCCAAGTTCTATTGAAGACGAGGATGTCATCCAAATATACCACCACAAAAGAGTTGGTGAAGGGTCTCAATACATCATCCATCAACCTCATAAAAGTGGCTGGTGCATTTGTTAAGCCAAATGGTACGACCAACCATTCGAAGGTACCTTATTTAGATTTAAAATTTGTCTTCCATACACCAGTTGGCTCGATGGGAACTTGGTCGTAGCCAGACTTTAGGTCAATTTTACTGAAGAATTTTCCCCCTCGAGTTGGTCAAGAAGGTCATCAATTCTAGGAATTGGGTACCAGTTTCTGACTGTGATTTTGTTTAGTGCTCTATAATCAATGCAGAGCCACCAGGTCTAGTCTTTCTTCTGAACTAGTACAATTGAGATTCCATAAGGGGAGGATTTGGGTCTGATGTGCCCCTTTTGAAGCAACTCTTGGATATGACACTTGATTTCGTCATTTTCCATCAGTGAATGATGATAGTCTGGTCCATTAGGCAAAGGTGCACTAGGGGTTAGATCAATTGGATGCTTGAATTGGTAGTGCATCAGTACCCCTGTGGGTGAGGAGAAGATGTATCTGTACTCTTCCATAATCCCATCCACTTTCTTCTATTGCAAAGAGAGGCTCTATATAGAGGCCACATAAGTGGTGACAACCTTATGCTTACTGTGAGCATGAATCACAAAGAAGATGTTCTTCCCGATCTATGAATTGAACTTACTGCATTGCTTAGTAGATATTAAAGAAATAGCGGTAGGCAGTGCTACCTTTGGTATCCTGTACAATTGTCTACCCAAAGTAATAATAACACTGCGAGGTCTAGACTCATGCACAACATGTCGCTTCCAAAAATATGGTTGTCCTAAAAGAACATCACAAAATTCAAGGGGAGAAATATGACACATTACCTCATCTTTGAAAGGCTTAATTCCATAGGGCAGACGAGACTGTTGGATGACACATAGATCTCTTCCTTGGCGAAGCCAACCGATGGTGTAGGGTTGCGAGTGTGGTGTTGTCGGCAGGTTCAGTCGCTTGACTACCTCTGCTGAGATTAGGTTCTTCTGACTGCCGCTATCAATAATTAAATGAAGAAGATCCCCCTTTACCCACATCTACGAGTGAAAGAGGCGTCCCCCTTCCTTTGGTTCTTCTGGTTCGCTTGGATAGAATTTGGTGGTAACGAAAGTGGCATTGGGTTCAACATTGATAATCTCCTTCCCTCCTTCTTGATTTGATTTAGAGTCAAAATCATCCTCTGACTTAGACTATTTCATCTTGGCCAT
The DNA here is from genome assembly GCA_009831015.1 of Picea engelmannii. NCBI lineage: Eukaryota > Viridiplantae > Streptophyta > Pinopsida > Pinales > Pinaceae > Picea > Picea engelmannii. The sequence goes on from ML789008.1 coordinate 318,785, forward strand.
GAGTAACTACTTGGAGCGACATTCTTCGGTGTTGTGCCAAGGGCTTTTATGGTATTCACACCATTTTCCCATGTCCTTCTTCGACTTCTCATTACTCTTCTTGTGTTGCGGATTAGATTGGTTGTCCTGAGAGTGTCCATCTTTTCTCTGTCCCTTGTTGTGTGGGTTGGGGCCACCTTTTCCCTACTTCGACTATGAGGAGTTTGCAGATCCAAATTATCGCCTCTTTTTCTTAACGTTCTGCTTGATCTTAACAACATATCTAGAAGTCGTACCCAATGATGAGATTTCCATAAACTCCATTTCTATTTGAATGTATCTGTGCAAAAAACCGTGGTATTTGAGCACCAGATGTCGTTTAGAGTCTTTGATACCTAATTTGGTGCACAGGGTATGGAAAATATTGGTGAAATCTGGTACTGTCTGGTCCCTTTCCTGACACAAGATAGTCCATCTTGTGTACTAGTCCTCGTAACTTCCAACATGGTAGTACTATTCTTTAATGGAATCCCTAAAGGAATCCCATGTGGGGGCGACCACAAATATTGCATATTCCTCTATGGCCCTTTTCTTAGAGTAAGTATCCCACTGGTCCTTAACATGGGAGGCGACCTTGAGGAGTGCAAAAGTAGTATTTTCCTTATCGAAAAAATTGTGGACCGAAAAATACCCTTCGATCAGATTCAACCATTTATCTACAACATCTGCATCTATCATTCCTTCAAATAACGAAATGTCAAAATTTACCTGTACCTTGAAGGGGGTTGCATGGCCTCTTTATGAATATTCTTCTCCTGTGGGAAGCCACCAAAGGATCTGTGACAAGTTTTCCATCATTTCGTTTCTTTTTTCGCGCAAGGGCTTCCTCAAAAAACATTTTAAAAGGATCTCCTGCTCCATCATATTTATTTTCGTACCCCATGGGTTGTTGTCGAGCTCAACGTGACCGATATTGCAAAGGATTGACTGGTTCGAGTCCCCACTTCTTGTACCTAGATCTTGTTGGGGATATGCACGAAGAAAAATAAATGAAGAGCAGACCACTATGATACCACTGATCCGAATTTATGATCGGAATGAACTGAATAACATAATGAATACAAAAATATAGAGATACCGATAAAAATAATAGATATCGAGTGAATAATAACTTCTATTGAATAAATGAAATAGGCTAAAACTGTAAAATTGCAGAACTGAAAACAACTTGCTCGAATGGTGGTAGCTATCTCTGAGAAGAGATGTGGCTGCTATGCACATCCATCTGAGAAGAATCATTACAATGAGGCTCCAGAGGCCTTTTTAACATTACTCATGAATTCTAAAACCCTAGACATCCAAAAACCTAACCCTAGGAAATGAAACTCAAAAAGTTATGTGGGCCCCGATGGGTAAGTTGGTACCTCAACTTCCCGGGGTATTAAATTTTTCATACAACCTCTGTTTTAGGCACATGATAGCCCATTGGAAAGGTATTTTCAAGAACTACACATTATGACGTTAAATGCTGACTTTGTCTATAGTTTCACTGTGGAAAGCCAAAAAAAATATTGTTTAGGGCCCCAAAATGGCCCTAGAAGTATAGAAAGATGTATTGACATGAAAAATTATAAACTAAGCCAGTTGGATTAGGTGGGTGGCCACCAATATCCACCTAGAATATGTGTAGGTATTCAAACAAACCCAGAAGTGTAGAACCCACAACTACAAAGAAGTACATAAGAATGTACTGAACTAAAAACTGTTAAGAGGAGCCAGTTGGAATAGGTGGGTGTCCACCAATATCCACCTGGATCATAGGAGGACACAAGTTAAAATCCAGAGGGGGTAGGGTAGGGTAGGGTAGGGTATTTATAACACTTTGAAAGTATTAATAGGCCAGTATTAATCAACCAATTGTATTATTTTTTAATAGTTATTAATATGTACTACTTACTTTGTTAATAGCATGGTTGTATTATTCTTTTAATAGTTATTAATAGGTATTACTTACTTTTTCTAATAATTGCGTTGTATTACTTTGTTTGTTTGTTTGTTTATATATATATTATGGTTGTATATTAATTACAAAGTATTATGATTTAACACTTTAAATTGTTGTTGACTATTAAAAAACCCTATTGTATATATATATATATATATATATATATATATATATATATGAAATGTAAGAAATTGAATTAACTTTCACAATATATAATTTTTATTTATAGAAATTGTGTATAACTACTTGAAATTTGAGTTTTTCTAGCACTCGTATATTATGTTGTTTGTAATTTTGGAAACAAACTGTGTAAAGAGTTTTTGAAATGTACAAAGTTTCAAGTGACACTCCACCCATCATAGGAACTATTGAAGCAATAAGTATGAAAAGAGTGCTGGGGTAGGGGGTATATAAAGGTGAAGATAATATGACAGTTAGGGAAAATGATAGACATAGCCGTTATAAATTAGTGGTATATTACTTTTCAAGCAAAATATAAGGTATATGTCTCCATTAGTGTAGGTGTTGAGTAAATTAAAGATGAAATTTCTTTGAATTTTTTTGTATAGTTGTAGATAACCCATTGTTCTTATGTGATGTATTTTTTCAAAATTTATAATATCAATTTTATATATATTTTTGAAAATTATGAAAGTCAATATATCCTTGAAATTACAATTCCTTCCATTAGTGCAGGCTAATCAGGTCTTAACATTATCAAACAATTTTTTTTTGAGATTGTAGATATTGATCTCTTCCAGTGTAGGGTATAACTTATTTTAAAAATGGTTAAGCTGATAAACATTTATAGCATAAATAAAATAGGTATGTATTTTAGGATTCTGATATATGTTAAGACGAAAATAGATTAAAAGTAGTAATCAACATTAATTTTAAAATAATTATATATTTGGAATCTACATAGCCGACTCTCTATCTCTAGTTTCATCGACAACAGATTTGTGTAGCCTATTGTAAAATAACATAAAAAATAGATATATAGAGAGGTATTCATAAAAATGGAAGTTTCTATGTATTTGCAGAAAAAGGTATTCATAAAAATGGAGGTTTTTATGTATTTGCAAAGTGACCACTAGGTTTTTCATCATGAACCTAAATTTCGGGCAACTAACTTAACATACACGTATGCTAGAGTTGTCATTCTTTCCCACCAAAATATTTAATTAGAACTAACACACACACACTTGTAAGAACAAGCATGTGCTATAGCAACACACATGCACAATAGGAATGCACACATGCTCTAGGAATTCACACAAATTCCTGAAATGTGTGCACACTCTTATGTTTTTTTTCCTATTTGTTTCCTTGTCTCTCTCTCTCCCCCCCTCCC
>ML789008.1:323891-345580 GCA_009831015.1 Picea engelmannii
CCCTCTTTATCCCTCTCTTGTTGGGTATATGTTATATTCTTTGCATGTGTGTGTGTGGGCACGTCAGATTTGACAATTGCGTCTAACAATCCCTCTAGTAGTTCTCTTAGTGTCGTGTGCACCGGGCGCTTCCTAGGGAGGTCCCAGGGGGGGCTAGGTATGTCCCCCCCTGGTTACGCGTAGCGTTCGAGGCATCGCCCTGAAATTTTTTTTTGGGCGGTTTTTTGCTATTTTTAGCGGATTTTTCTATTTTTAGTGGTTTTCTAAATTAATCCTGGATTAAGGAATTAGGGTTTTGGTATCTACGAAATACCTAAAAAAATTGTATATATTGTATGGCGAATGGTGAAATTCATATAATGAAGAATTGAAAGGTTTTCCCCTGTTGAGGGTTTCTGGTATAAATCTCTGTGTACTATGTGTATGAGCCATTGATTAATTCCTGTTTTGCTTAAGGATCTATATGCATTGCTTTATTTCACAGTTTTAAAAATTACATGTGGTATCAGAGCTCGTTTTGGATTCAGAGGGACGCCTTTGTTGCTAATGGTTTTTCTCGGTCTTGATAGATCAATTTTATCTTGGGTTTGTGATAAACCTGGGTTTAGTGGGAGCTTTTGCAGTGGTTATTTGAGTTTAGAAAGCAGAATGACGAGCTCTTCTAGAATCAAGATAGAGAAGTTCAACAGTAAAAACTTTGAGCTATGGAAGATGAAGATGGAGGACCTTCTTGTAGACAAAGAACAATGGATCATTGTGGATCCTAGTACACAACCTACTGGTACACAGCCTACTGGAACATAGACAACTGGTACACAACCTACTAGTACACAAACTACTAGTACACCACCTACTGGTATGTCGAAGGAAGTTTGAGAGAAGTTGTACAGAAGAGCAATGAGTACTATTCGACTCTGCCTCGAAGATTCGATGTTGTTGAATGTCTTGGGAGAATCTACAGCCAAGGAACTATGGGATAAGTTAGGGAATTTGTATCAATCAAGTCCCTGGTAAATAAGTTGTTTCTTCGAAAGAAGCTGTATCATCTTAGGATGGAAGATGGAGATTCTGTTACAAAACATCTAAATGCCTTTAATACTCTGGTAAGTCAAATCGTATCTGTTAATATTATGATTGCAAAAGAAGATAAGTGTATTACTTTGTTATGTTCTTTGCCAGACTCTTGGGATAATCTAGTTGTATAAATTGGTAGTACCACTCAATCTACATTGAAGTATGAGGATGTAGTTTCATCCTTGTTATCTGAAGAGATTAGGTGGAAAACAAGGGATGTTCATAGCACAAATTATTTATTTGTAAGAGGTTGTACCCAAGACAGGAATCCTGGTAAGTCTTTGGGGGGAAGATCTAAATATACAGGTAGATCTAAGTCTCCAGGAAAATCTTTGAGGAAATTATGGAAGTGTGGTAAAACAACACATTATAAGAAAGATTGGAAGTCTAAGAAGGTTGATAAACCTGTTATCCCCAATTTCTAGGGATAACTAGGAGATCATGTCTTGAGTCCCACAGGTCCTAGACATGGAGTACCGAGAGCAGGATTGACTTGAGCATGGCCCTGGAGGGCCCATCTTTCTTCTTCTTCATCAAACTTGTCCCGTCAGCAACAACAACATCCATCACCTTCGGCTTGAACTTGTATCGGACAAGAATCTTGCTCCATGAGGTAATTGGTCCAGGTATCATGGTATGTGTCATATTTGATCATTATAACCTTCAGATATATGCATCAAATTTCTTTCATTTTTGACGCCTGCATGGATCTTACATTAACCCACTTGACCATGGTTGGGGGGATTGACAGGGTACCTTAGCAAGCTTGTACCCATAGGTTTTGGTTAGCCACTAGGGGGGATTTTGAAGGGCCATCCTCTGCTCCCATCATATCATCACCCTTGCATCTTATCTCCCACTCATCTATCCCAGTCCCCTAGTCTGGACATTAGGATGACTTGTTTGTGGGGTTACACCTTATCTCATGGGAAGAAGGGCCTAAAGGACCAGGAGGTAAAATCAATTGGTAAAAGATAAAAGCCATAAAAAAATAAAACCTAGAGATGCCTCACCTAGGGATCCCCGAGAAGGTAATAAAAAACCTCTCAATAAGAAACAAGAGGGACCTGAAGAAAAATGACAAAACAAGACCTAGCCAAGAGGATGGGGAGTCTCATCACAAGCCAACCCATTATGTTCATGGATACCTAGTGGTATGACATTGCCATTATCTGGTTACCATGCCAGGGCAGTGACCTTTGGTTGCATGGCCAAAGGAAAGGGGGTCTCATCATGAGCTAGCCTTATCATCTCTGTGAAAGTATTCATGGGTAACACTGTCAATTCTGGTCACCACACCAAGGCAGTGTCCTCTAGTTAGACCTTGAAATAAAAAGAAACAAAAAGTAATAAAGAAAAGAAAGAATAAAGGCAACAAAGGGCTTGGAAAGAATTGCATCCATGACAGGTACAACTCGCCTTCTACAAAGGCACCCACGGATAATACCACCCCTGTCTTTCACTCTACCTGTATGTCTGGACATCCTTTGACCATACCACCCCGTGTTACATGGCTTGGATGATATCCTCTGGGAAATTTCCTTTTCTTATGGATGCTGGCCCAATAGGGCATTTTGTCTTTTTCTTCAGCTTTGTATAGTAGGTCATTGTAATGTATTTGATCTATTGGATGATATGCTAGGGGTTTTATGCATGCATTTGATAAAATTAATGATGAAATATGATTTACATTGCTATGATCCCTAGGACTAATGAGCCCATGTAGGGAAATTTTTTTGATGTGCAGGACGATGCCCGACGGACAGGTACCAGTTGGACTGGTACACATGGGGAGATGATTAGTTCGGACCTCCATGGGGCTGAAGAGCCCATTAGATGGTTGTTGGGACCCCATCAGGGGCAGAGACAGGACAGTGATTGATCGAGCCTTTGCACAAGAGAAGAAGAAGGACGTTTTCATCCAGGATGCCTTGGCTGAGCCCAACCCTAGGGGGTTGACCCACTGCAGGTGGAACGTGTCCCTCTGATGGCCCAGGATGTCATCTAGGAGCCCTTGACGTCACCTCCAGTGCATGGCAATTTGACAGGGCAGTTTGGCACATGTGGCACAGTTTGGAGGCCCAAGGAGGGCCAACGTTTGTCATTTGTTGCTATATTTTGCCCTAAAAAGGGCCAACATCTCCCTCAAAGGGGCTTGACGTCTTTCTTATTGCTCATTAAGGGTTTTCATTTAACAATTTAATGTAAAACAATATGATTTTTGGTTATTAGCCTTGTCGTCTATTTTTAATGACCTAATTTTAATTAAAGGTCATGAGAATGCTATATATTGAGGATGTTTTTCCCTCATTTGAACATAACACAACTCACTCACACTTGTGAGGTCTGATTTTTGTTCCCTCCTAGTGTATTTTTTCTTTCTAAGTGAGGCGCACTTGTTATTGGAAGGATTTTTTGGCATCTTTTGGCATTTCTCTCCAAGGAAGGTTTACAAATAGGGTTTGCACATGCTTTCTTCATGATATGTAAGTGATTTTCTTGCAAAACTTCTTAATTGAATGGTTGTAGGTTTAATTTCTTGCATTTGCTTATTAAATTGTTGATTTAAAACCCTAGGTAACAAGCACACAAGTAGGTCCTTGTTTCATGTTCCCTTAGAGAGAAATATTTCGGCCATTGAAGAAGAAGGATCAAGCCTAGCCTTTCCTACACTCATATTGCTTCTTCCCTTTAGCTAGCATTGAATTCTATAGGTTGAAAAGGGGGTGACATCCTAGGCCTAGGTTATCTACACCTAGGGCCATCATCTTCTAGGGTTTGAAAGCCTTGTCTTTACAACACTTTCTCTCACCTCATCCTTTAGTTAAATTTATCATTTATGCTAGCCGTTTTTCCAAGTTGACCTAAGGAAGGAGGAAAGAGCACAAGGCCTTGCTTAAGCAACACCAGAGTGAGCCTCTTTCCCCTAGGGTTTTGATTCTAGGGCCCTTCCTTTGCAACACTTTATAACCCTTTCCTCTTGTCTTTAAGTCTTCATCCTTTCAAAACCTTGTGCCCTTATCTTGTTTGACTCCATATACCCTAAGGCACTAATCTTTAGCCTCCAACATTGAAGTCCTAGTGTCTAAAACAACTCTCAAAAACTTTGAATTTTTAAACCCTAACTAACAAACTAACCTAATTAAGGCCGACGTCACAGTTGGTTATCTCATCTTGACACAACAAATGTTGAATATAGGCAATTAAATGATGATTTGAAGCATTTATTGGGTAAAGTGTTGGTTGGATACATTTTTGGCTTGATCTTGTGGATAGTTATTAATGAATTGAAGCTTTTTCCATAGCTAATTGATGAAAAATTGACTTCATTGGTATATATTGTTTTACATTGCTTATTAATTGATATCAGATAGTCAATGAAGTACTAACCCATTGAGTTATAGCCTGCATATATACTATATTATTGTTGTCTTGTTCCGGGCAGGTGTTTTTATTTGGGGCTACACTTCATTATTGGTTGTTTAGCTGGACTATCTGACCTAGGTGGTAACCTGTGAGGAGGAACTTCTACTTTAAACTTTATACCTTTGCCTCTTCAAAAACCCAGGTTGTCGAGGACGTCTCCCCTGGGTTAACCTCCCTAAATAGAAAGAACCTCCCCATTGAGGTGACATTGGATGGGGAAGGTTCCTGTTACGCCAGTTTTCCCTCTATTCTCTAGCCATTTGACCTAGCTACAAACTGTGCTATAACAAAACCAAAGGGATCTGATAGTACCTCTTCCACAGAGGCAAAAACCTCCACTGAAGAAGGAGGTGATGTTTACCTGGCATCTACAGGTACACATGCAGACCCTGATGTATGGTTGATTGACTCAGGTGCGTCATACCATATGAATCCTCACAGGGAGTGGTTCTATGAATATGAAAAATACAATGGTGGTGATGTATTCCTAGGAGATGACTGGACAACCAAAATCATGGGACATGGAAGGGTTAAATTTCTGCTAAAAGATGGAAGGATTAGAACTCTCGCTAGGGTTCTGCACATTCCAAAACTATCCAGGAGCCTAATATCTGTAAGCAAGTTGGATGATGCAGGAGTGGATACTGTATTGGGAAAGGGCACTTGCAATATGGTACAAGGGGCGATGGTGTTGATGAGGTGAGTTCGGTGTGGAACTATGTAAAAGTTGTTGGAAAGCACTTATACTAATGGGTGTAACAGTTCTATTTTCCATGAGCATAGAGATGAAGGATAAAAGACCAATACTGTTCCTGAAAAGAAGACCATGTTGTGCCATCAAAGACTAGGGCATATTGGAGAAAAGGGCCTTCGAACACTACACGGTAAAGGTATGGTTTAAGGTATGTCTAATTGCACTCTAGATTTTGATCTCTATGAACATTGCATACATGGTAAACAAAATCGAGTAAGATTCCCATCTGGTGCTACAAGAGCAAAGGAGATCTTAGAGTTGATACACAGTGATGTGTTTGGACCTGTTCCTATTCCATCGCTAGGTAAATTTGTGTATTATGTTTCATTCATAGATGATTTCTCAAGGAACACATGGATTTATTTTCTTATAAATAAATCTGAGGTATTTGATAAATTTAAAGATTTTAAGGCTATGGTAGAAAATTAGACAGAGAAGAAAATAAAGGTATTGAGAACAGATAATGGTGGAGAATTATGTGGAAATGAATTTGAAGAATTCTATAAGAAGTGTGGTATAGAAAGGCAGAAGACTACTCCATACACTCCCCAGGATAATGGAGTTGCAGAAAGGATGAACAAGACACTGATGGAAAAAGAAAGGAGCATGCTCAGTGGTGCCGAGTTAAGACATGAATTCTGGGCAGAGGCAGTGGGTACAACATGTTACCTAGACAATCGATCACCTTCATCAGTGTTGGATGATAAAACTCCACACGAGGTATGTTATGGAAAGAAACCCTCTCTTCAACATCTTAGAGTGTTTGGTTGTGATGCTTATGTACATGTTCCAAAGGAAAATAGGAGTAAGATGGATAAAAATGTTGAAAAGTGTATCTTTATTGGTTATAAAGATGGTGTGAAAGGTTATAAGATTTGGTACCCAGAAACCAAGAAGACTGTTTACAGTCGAGATGTTGTTTTCAGAGAGGTAAAAGATGTGTCGAAACAAGAATTCCTACCAACACAAGATGAACCTGAGAAAATAGATCTTGAGTTGGATGATGCAAAATCTGAATCATCTGAAGAAGATGAAGAAGAGGAAGCAGAGGAAGAAGAAGAACCTCATACCCCATTATTGAGGAGATCAGTGAGAGATAGAAGGAAACCAGACGGGTATAGTCCACTTGATTTCCGTTCCAATTTTTCTTTATCTATTACTAATGATGATCCCATAACTGTCAGGGAAGCAGTGAATTAAGAGGATAGTAAACTATGGAAGAAGGCCATGGTTGAAGAAATGGATGCCTTGGATAAGAATGAGGCATGGAATATAGTTGAGTTTCCATTTGGAAGAAAATCTGTTGGTAGCAAATGGTTGTTTAGGAAGAAGTTTAATGCAGAAGGTAAAGTGGAGAAATACAAAGCTCGGTTAGTAGAAAAAGGTCATTCCCAGGAAGAGGGAATTGACTTTGGTGAGATTTCTTCTCCTATTGCCAAGTTAACATCTATTAGATTTCTTTTATCTATTGCTGCTGCTTTTGATCTTGAAGTGGAATAGATAGATGTGAATACAACATTCCTACATGGGGATATGGAAGAAGAAATCTATATGAAGCAACTAGAAGGATTTGTAGTGAAGGGAAAGAACGAGCTTGTTTGTAAGCTAAAGAAGTCACTATATGGTCTGAAGCAATCATCTAGGACGTGGTACCAAAAGTTTGACACATACATCCTTGTATTGGGATTTGTGAGAAGCAGGGCTGATCACTGTGTATATTCCAAGCAGGTTGGTAATCACTTCATTTATGTAGTGTTGTACATTAAGGACATGTTGTTGGTAGGAAATAAAAATGATGTTATCAAGGAGGTGAAATCACAACTATTCTCCAATTTTGACATGAAGGATCTCGGTGCTGCTAACTTCCTTATGGGAATGGAGATTAAAAGAAATCACGCAAATAGGAAACTCTGTTTGAATCAGAGAAAATATGTTGAGACGATATTGCAGAGGTTTAATATGCATGGAAGTAAACCGGTCAAGGTTCCTATTCCTATAGGTGTAAAGTTATCTGCAGATCAGTGTCCCAAGACACAGTAAGAAGAAGATGACATATCCCATGTTCCCTATTCCAGTGCAGTTGGCAGTTTGATGTATGCAATGGTATATACTAGCCTAGACATTTCACATGTAGTTGGAGTTTTGAGCAGGTATATGTCAAAACCAGGGAAGGATCATTGTACAACAATAAATAGGGTCTTCAGGTATTTGTGTTGCACTACCGATTATGGATTGTGTTACCAAGGAAGACTAGGATTGGATAGAGTGGTGGACATATGTGGCTTTGTTGATGTAGACTGGGCTGGAGATATGGATCGTAGAAGATATACAAGTGGGTATGTGTTTAACCTATTTGGAGGAGCAATCAGTTGGATGAGCAAAAGACAGGCTGTAGTGGCACTCTCAACTATAGAAGATGAATACATGGCAGTCACTCATGCAAGAAAGGAAGCAATATGGTTACAAAGATTGTGTTCAGGTATTGGGTTGGTACAACAAGCAGTGATATTAGATTGTGACATTCATAGTGAAATATTCCTAGCAAAGAACCCGGCTTATCATTCGAAGACAAAGCATATTGATGTTCAGTATCACTTTGTGAGAGACATGGTTGAGGAAAAGAAGGTGTTGCTGGAAAAGGTTGACACTTTGAAGAATGTTGCAGATTCATTGACAAAGTCTGTGAGCAATGAAAATTTCTCCTAGTGTAGAGTTACAATGGGCATTTCTGCCCTGGATTGTTTACTATATAACCTCGTGGACCCCTGGATGCAAAGAAAAAAATAAGTGGGATAATGTTGGGTATATGTTATAATCTTTGCATGTGTGTATGTGGGCGCGTCAGATTCGACAATTGCGTATGAATATCCCTCTAGTAGTGATATTTTTGTTGTGTGCGCTGGGTGCTTCCTAGGGGGGGCAGGTATGACCCCCTCTGGTTATGCGCAACGTTCGGGGCATCGCCCTGAAATTATTTTTTGGGCGTTTTTTAGCTATTTTTAATGTATTTTGCTAATTTTAGCAGTTTTATAAATTAATCCCGGATTAAGGGATTAGGGTTTTGGTATCTACGAAATACCTAAAAAAATTGTATATATTGTATGGCGAATGGTGAAATTCATATAATGAAGAGTTGAAAGTTTTTCCCCGATTGAGGATTTCCGGTATAAATATCTGTGTACTATGTGTATGAGCCATTGCTTAATTTATGTTTTTCTTAAGATTCTATATGCATTGCTTTACTTCACAGTTTTAAAACTTACATTTCTATCTCTCTTTCTCTCTCTACCCTTCTCTCCCTCTCCTCTCTCTCTCCCCTACATATACCCCTCTCTCCCACCACTCTGTATCCCCCTATCTCGCTCGTGTTCACTCCCTCACTCTCCCCCCCTCTGCCACTCTCTCCCTCTCTCTCCCTCTTGTTGTAACTTTATATAAATTTAAGAAATTTTAAAGTTAGTAGTTTGAATTATTAATAACAATTTATACTGTATTCTAATAAATTTTTTTTTGAATAAATGTAGATTAGCTCGATCTCATCCAATGGTTCATACTTAATCGAGTGTGAATAAATTTTCCATATTTGATTTCATCCCCTCAGTGCATCAAGTTATTCAGACACTCGACCACTGGGAGAGAAATTCGGCCAAGGTTTTGTTGCTGAGCGATTTCGGTTCGGTTTCAACTGGCCACTGGGACATCGGGATAACCCGACACTAGTATACTGAGAAGTCACAACTATTGAGGGGTCATAGAACCATGACACTAGGCTAACTGGGCACCGAGTCACTGGGAATTTCAAGGCACCAAGTAGTTCAAACTAGAAGGCTCTAGTCCAGTTTAACCAGGACCACTGGGCACCAGTCCACTGGAAATTATGACAAGTATTGTTTTGTATCGATTTTGGTCTTATTTCAACCGACCAACTAGGAATCAGGTTAACTGATCATTGGGTTATTTAAGAAATAGTCATAATCAAGGGTTAAATTTGGTCTGGTGAACTGGGCCCTACGATCAAAAGCAACCATACTCATCAACTACGTAGAGCTCCATAATATTCTTGTTCACATTCAAACTATGTGGAATCATCTTTACAATATAAACTCTTTAAAAGTGAATTTCACAATAAATGTGGGATTAATTCTTAGCTTGCAAATCGATGGTCATTACTTCTCTAAAGAAAATCGACAACTATTGAGTTTTATGGATTCTATAGAGGTGAATTCGGGTTTCTAGAAGTCAATCCAACAAATAGGATATTCGACATGAAGCAATGCGTTTTTGGTTAGTTATTCATGCCTTTTGTTATGAGATGTTATGTCATGGAGTAGAAAATTTGACCTTAATCCTAACTAATTTCCCAATATTAGATAGAAGGTTTGATTATAGAGTTGTTGATTATCCTACTATTGTATTCGAGATGCCCTCTTGGAAAAAAATTGTGGATCAAAGATTCATTTCAATATCTAATTTGTAAAAAATAGCATAATATAATGCTTTAAGAGGAACAATTTTTGTAAGAAATAAAAATTTGGAAAAAAAGAATTTTTTTGTAGAAGAAAGACTAAAGATTTTAATGAAAACATATTTTATTTTCAGATCTTGAGAGATTCATGATTTCAGTTATTTTAGTTTGTATATTTCCCATTTTCATATATTCCAATGTTCCATAATATTTTCTTCAAAGAATGTATCTGGTGTTATAAAAGTAATAATTTGGTATGATCACCACTATTGCATATTAAGAAGAAAAAAATATTGCATTTTTCATCAATGGTATTGTAAGTATTATTGTAACCTATATCTTATCCATTGATCCTCTTGAATGGTAATAAAATATTTATTTTTGTTCATCAATTATTTATTAATTTAGATACATTTATTTTCATCAATTCTTCTATTGGAATAAAAACACGAATTATTCAATTAAGAATACCTTGTTTTGCTTTCAGTTTTGTAATCTTACATTCTTCTTTCATCTCATTGAAATTATAAGATTGTTTAAAATAATGAAATCATTCCTTTCGAGTTCTAATCATTATATTTGTTAAAACTCGGAGGTCATTATTCACCAATAGGAATATTAGAGGTCTAATCATTAATATCTCAGAAAAATATTCGTCAAAGACAAACATCATCTTCTGTAGGTAAGTCTTCTTCTGATAATCCAAAATTAAAAGAAAGAATTCTTGTAGTTTTCTTTAAAGAATCATCTCATACTTTTGAGAATAAAGGGAAATCTTCTATCAGTCCAGAATTGTCTCTAAAGGTTTCTCCTGAAATTTCCCAAAAACTTTTCTCCTTGGGATTCTCCCCTGATTTCTCCAAAATATTCTCTTGTAGTTTCTATCGTGATTTCTCCAAAATATTCTCTTGCATTTTCTCCCGTGTTTACTCCAATAAAATCCCCTAAGGTTTCCTCTAAGGAAAAAGATTAATTTAAATCCTTTTTTAACTCACTTTCTCCTGAAAACACAATTTTTCTTCTTGATTCTATCATGAATGGAAAACAACAACAAAAACCACCTCCATCTCCACCAACAATTTTCAATAAAGTAGCTGCAAGGTATGCTCCTCTTAATCTTTCTGGAAATTTGAATAATTTTCCAAATAATCATCTTAAACTTTTTCTCAAGTTTAATGGAGAGGTTGAAATAACAACTTTAGAACATTTAGTTTCTTTTGATATTTTCCCTGATAATTATAATCTTGAACATGAATATGTTTACATAAGAATTTTTTTTCAAACTTTTGAAGAAGAAGTAAGAACATGGTTTAGATTACCTCCTAATTCTATAGATTCTTGGGATGCATTAGAATGTATTTTTCTTGAGCAATGGGGAGAAAAGAAAGATCATTTGTATTATTTAATTGAATTTGGAGCCTTAAAGAAAAATAATAATGAATTTGTTTCAGACTTCATAAAAAGGTTTAATAAAACTTATAGTAGAATACCCATATATATTAAACCTTTTCAACTTGATGCTTTGGTCACTTTTGCTAGTTCTTTTGATCCTGATTTTGCCTTATTTATTAGAAAAGAAGATCTGTAACTCTATCTAATATGCAAGAAGATGCAATAGAATTAGTCAAACGTGATTGCATATGGAAAACTGAGATTGAAAATAGATGTAGGATATAGGAGAAAAAGGAAACAAAAAGAACAAATGGGAACATCTGGATTAAATAAAAATTATCATGATAACAAAATTGAGAAAATGTATAGAATACTTAAATATTTTTCAAATACACTAGAAAGAATGGAAGTAGAAATAAGAATACCTAGCCAAAAAAATTACAATAGAAACCCAAATCAATTTGTAAGACCTTTTAATCCTCAAATTCTTCGAAGATAAAAACAAAATGATGATCAACTAATTCAACCTCCATTAAGGAATGATAACATATTAGATGATTATTTTGAAGAAGAATTTGAAGAACCTAACGAAGAAGTAAATTTAATCCAAAATGATACATCTTTTGTACATTTATCTCGGGATGAATTTGAAAATTCACTTATTTTTAATCAATATTTTGATGAAGAAATTAATAATGAAAATGAACTATCCTCATCTCAATATAGATTATTCTCATATGCCTTACAAGAAGAAATTAATAAGAAGTATCGTCTTATATTGCACCCAAATGGAAATAAATATAATAATCAAGGTCAACACGATCAATCTCATAACAAAGATAAAAGAAAAGAAGCATCAAATTCCTTTAATTGAACCTGCTAAGAACCTCACATATAAAAAAGAAATCCTTAAAATGATTGATTGTTCAAGTTCAATAATTCAACCTGATACACTTAATTTAACATGATGAACATCCTACTGTTATGTTTGGACCACACATTGAAGAAAGAGGAAACATAATGACACCTTTTTATATCTCTTTAACTATCCATGATCATTTATTGCATAATTGCATGCTTGATTCAGGTGCTTCACACAATTTAATGCCTAATATAATCATGGAAAAAATTGGATTGGAAATAACAAGACCTTATCAAGATTTGTATTCTCTTGATTCCAGAAAGGTTGAATGTTTATGAATGATTAAAGATTTGGTTGTAAATTTAGCTCAAATTCATGTTAAGAGCATTATGATGGATGTGGTTGTGGCTGATGTACCTGCAAACTATGCTATGCTTTTGTCTAGGTCACTGGGACTCAAATTGGGTGGAACATTGCAATTGGACATGGTGTATGATACTATCCTAGTTTTTGGAGGTGAACATAAGATGGCTTATACAATTAGTCATCCAAAAAATTCAAATAATTACCTTGTATATTCATTAGATAAAGATTTGGGATGATGTATTTTATTTGTAAATAATGAATCTAAAATTGCTATAGAAGAAGTAGATTCACCTATTTGTAAATATATTGTTGTTTTTGAAGAAGGTACGTGGAAAATATATTTTGATGGAGCTTCTGTAATGTTCCCAACTAGGCTAGGAGGGAATTTTATATATTTCTGCCTAAAATTTGTTGTTTCTTCTTATATGAATGTGTTGTTAACTTGTTATAGATAGTTTTCTCAACGAGGAATATTGTCAAACATATAACATACATTTATTACACAAAAATGGAGCAGATAATAATTGCATATTATTATGGATGGAAAACACCCAAAATTAGTACAATGATGTCTAATGGATGTAATAACAACTACAAAATACTACTGAGTACACAAATCTAATGGCTTACAGGCATATACACAATCTACCACAAAAACACAAAAGAAAAAACCTGGAATGATGCCAAACTATGGTGTCCATTGATCCAAGACTCACCAAACCTTACTCTTCTCTACTCCAACAACTCTGATTTGCAGTCAACCCCTCCTTAGCTCTTCACAACCCCAGTCTAATAGATGGATGAAAACCCTGATTTGCCGAGGTCCTCACAGGATGAGTACGGGTTATCTAGTGGGGCCTTGCGATACAAACTGTGATCAAACCTTGGGGATTCCCCCTTTCAAATATGTGTGAAACCCTCCTGGAACCTACAGATATGAAGGTCGATGTATTCTTGAAAATTGTTGCAAACACCTTGTGTAAGCCGATATGCTTCCCAACTTCCTCCAATATGAAATTGTTGGAGTTACTTCACACACACCTAGGATTTATTTTTTCTAAGGTTTTTCCTATGTGTTATCACCTTAACAATTTTTATATCAAGATCTAAAAATTTCTGGGATTCAACAAGATTCTATACCACAATAGAGGCGTGATAGTTTAGGGCGCTCGACTATATCCCGCGTGATGTAGGAGCATCGTAGAAAGCCAAAGCATGCGCCTAGCCAAAGAGACAGTTGGACACGCAGATGCAATTAAATATGTTTTTGTGAAAACTTTGTGAATTCCAAAATCTGCAACATTAATGTAATGGATAGGAGGAAAGTGCAGTTCCATTTATATCTTGAAGATCCAAACTGATTTTGGAGTGTATGTTCCTATTCTCCGGATGTAATAGGCATTTATGTGTGTTTAATGCAAGTAGGTAGATTTAAATGATAGATTAGACAGTTTTCAGAGCTCAGGAGGGAAAATGGATGATAGACACCCTCACACTTGTATCATAGTAACATTATTCAGAATTCATATGCTGTAGAGATGCAGAGAAGAATATAGGAGAACATAGAATTTTATGCATTTTAGTTGTTATTTTCCATGTACAGGAGAACTGGAATTAATAGAAGAAAGCTTTGATTCCAATCTATGTGTTTGTTAGGGTTGTTGGAACCACCTGTTAAATGGTATGTTGCAGGCTTGTTTGCATTCTTTGTATGCATTTTTCTTCAGTGCTATGTGTGTGTATGCTCTAGAATTCTATGTTGAATGTTTGAATTTTGGATAAGGGGAGAATGAGTTTCAGTTGTTTCTATTTTTGAGAACTCCTTCAAAGAGTGTAGTGGAGGGTCCGCAAGGAGTGTGTCGACCAGGCTCTGAGTTTCATCTCATAACTCTCAATGGAGATTCAAATTGTGTCTTTACAGGCAAGAGTACTAGCAGAGCACAAAGCCGTGCAAAGTGTGCACAGGATGGGAGAAGGGAACACATTATTTCAAACTCACAGAGGATTTGAAGAATTCTCTATTACAAAGAGTGAACAAAGCCAAAGACCCAAATAACCCAAGGTTATTTGAAAATTTTCCACAAGGAGTGTGTGTAGGGACCCTTTTGGAAGCCTTGAGTTCGTAAGCGAAAGCTCAGAAGGGATAGAACCTTTGAAGTGTTAAAACGGAGGCGGAGGTCAAAATCGTCTCACAAAAGTAAAGTTCAGGAGGAAGGACGCCAAGTCATTTGGCCAGAAGTCCTTGAGAAGTTGAATCGGACAGTGGAATCTATTTAGGAGGAAGTGCCGAAGTTTCATTAACCGTTGGATGTTGTGGAACAACAGAGGGATTAAGACTGAGAGTCTTTCAACACCCATAAGTTCAGGAAGGATAGTGACCATCAGATCCAGATCAACAAGAGTCATTGATATCTTATGTGAATCGGTGTATCGGAGTTCGGGGAATGGAGTGACCAGGGGTTTGGGTCACGTGTTGTGGATTTTTGATTGGAAAAATATCGATACAATGAGGGTCATTGGATCGAGAGAGGTACACATCCATCGATCTCGTCAAAGGCACGATTTCAGAGTCAGGGATTTGTAGAGGGAAAGGAATGACTGTTGGTTGTTCTCTTAAGTCGCAAAAGCTAAAGACTCGTGCGAACAGGTGGCAAGGACCCACTCTGTAAGCGGAGTAAACAGAGGTGGCAGGTGGCATGTTCCCATCACTTTGGGAGGAGTCAACTTTTGTTGACATATCACATTTTGGGGATACACAAGGGGAGAGCAAAAGAAGTTGGTGCTCCAACTCGCGAAGTCGCGAGTTGCGAAAGGTGCTTGCGTTAAGGCTTGACTGTGGTCATATTGGAAAAGGGGTTGAAGAAGGGGCTTACACCTTAAGCCCATTCACAATTTCGCATTTTGGCTATTGCCAAGAGCTATGGCATTGCATTTGAAGTGCCCAACTTATGAGACCTGAAATCCTTTGCGGGCTTAAACAAGGAGTTTAGTTAACCCTTGTCATGGTTTAGAGAAGATCCTATGCGGATCTCGGCTTGAGGGCAAGAGGTCTGCACCAGTTGTGGTATCAAAGCCCAGAACAAATTATTTTCTTTCTATAGCAGAGAGAAAAGAGGAATTTTACGCCATGCCACCGAGAAGAAGAGAGAGGCCCATACCTGATCCAACAGTGGAAAGAGAAATGCGTGAATTATGTGCCAGGATTGATGCTATGGAGACGACACAGAGGCGAACAATTGACGCTGGAGATCTCAGCGAAGCTAAAAGTGAAAATGAAGCTGGAAACGAAGGAGAATAAATTGCAGTCGAAGATGCTGCAGAAGAACGCCTATTCAGGGTTGTTGCAAGGATAGGTGCTAGGGAAAAAATGGACATTCCAATGTACGAAGGCAACCTAGACGTTGAAGAGCTTCTAGATTGGATTACGTCTCTATAAAAATACTTTGACTATGAGGATGTCAAAGAAGACAAAAAAGTTAAACATGTCGTTACCATACTTAAAGGGAATGCAACATTCTGGTGGGATGCACTGCAGGCTGACATACGTTGCAAGGGAAAGTAGAAAATCAAGAGCTGGGATAGAATGGTTGCAAAAATGAAAGCTAAGTTTATACCCATGGATTATCAAATAAATCTATTTTGGAGGATGCAAAATTTGAGACAGAAGTTGATGTCAGTGAAAGAATACACTGAAGAGTTCTATAGGATAAACATCAAAGCAGGTCATCGGGAAAGCGATGATGAGAAAGTTGCCAGGTATACAAATGGTCTACGATATGACATTTAGGACGAGATAAGCCTGATGACCATCCGAACCGTAGAAGATGATTATCAGATGGATCTTAAAGATGAAGAGAAGTTGAGCCGAAAGCAAGGTCAAAGAGGCCAAGGCAGAAGTCAAACTAGAAGTAAGAAAACTTCCCAAGATAGAACTTAGAAGCCTAAAGAAGAGGGGAATAAACCTCAACCTCAATCTGAGAGAGGAGGAAGCTCACAGGGGAGGCAGTATGCTGATAGAAATACTTTTCCTCGAGCCAGAGGAAGAGGCAGAGGCAGAGGCAGAGGAGGTGAAGTGAAATGCTTTGTCTGTGGAAAAATCGGACATAAATCCTATGAGTGTCCAGATAGGAAGAAAGATGGTGGTGAAAATCACATTGCTGAAGCTCAAGGATGGAATGTTGAGGCAAAGGATGTTGAGGGCGGAAGATATTTGATGATGTGGAAAGTTCTCTTGAAACCGGAGAAGGAACCAGAGAACCCAGCCCAAAGAAACAGTCTGTTTTGGACTGCTTGAAAAACCAAAGACAGGGTATGCAAGGTCATAGTGGATAGTGGTAGCATAGATAATCTTGTATCCACAGAAATGGTAGAAAAGATGGAACTGGAGACTGTTGCGCATCCAAGCCCATACAAAGTTTCGTGGATACAAAAAGGACATCAGGTAAATGTCACTAAATAATGTTTAGTTGAATTTAAAATAAGAGGATATAAATATGAGATATTATGTGATGTCATTCCCATGGATGTTTGTCATCTATTGCTGGGTAGACTTTGGCAATATGACACAAATGTGGTGCATGATGGGAGAAAGAACACGTACACTCTAGAGAAAAATAGTAGGACACACATGTTGCTGCCTATTAAGGATAAAGAAGTGAAACTAGAGGTGAACAACACCGTACTTCTCATGAATGGGAAGGAACTTCTTAAGGAATTTAAGAAGAAGGAAGACACGCAATTCATTTTGGTTAGGAAGCCCAGAATTGTTTTGAACAACACTAGGATAGATGATTTATCGGAAGAAATCCAAGAGTTGCTGGAAGAGTTCACTGACATTGTAGTGGACGAACTACCCCGTTCATTGCCACCTATAAAGAGTATAAGTCATCACATTGATCTTACACCTGGAGCCAGTTTGCCGAACAAAGTGACATACAGATTGACGTCGCAGGATAATGAAGAAGTTAAGAGAGAGGTCTAGGACTTAATGGACAAAGGATTGATTCGGGAGAGCTTGAGTCCATGCGCTGTTCGTACAGTGCTCAACCCAAAGAAAGATAGAGGCTGGAGAATGTGTACAGACTCAAGGGAAATCAATAAAATTACCATCAGGTACAGGTTCCCATTGCCAAGGATGGATGACTTGATGGATTGCTTGAGTGGAGCAAAGTTTTTTTCAAAGATTGATTTGAAAAGAGGATATCATTAGATTAGAATGAGAGAAGGTGATGAATGGAAGACAACATTCAAGACGAATGAAGGGCTGTATGAATGGCTTGTCATGCCATTTGGCTTGACGAATGTGCCAAGTACTTTCATGAGGTTGATGAACGAAGTCCTGAAGGATTTCATTGGGAAATCCGTCATTGTATATCTTGACGATATATTAATTTTCAGCAAAACTGAAGCAGAGCATTTGAAGCATTTAGCTGCAGTGATGAGAAGGTTAAAGCAAGAGAAATTTTTGATCAACATGAAGAAATCGTCAATTATAAGGACAAAACTCATTTATTTGGGTTTTGTTATCTTTGTAAATGAATTGAAAATGGATCCGGAAAAGATAAAGGCGATTAAGGATTGGCCATCGCCAAAGAGCGTGTTTGAATTTCAAAGCTTCCATAGCTTGGCTAGTTTCTACAAGGAATTCATCTGAAACTTCAGTGGAATTAGCGCACCGATGATGGATACAGTGAATAAAAGACATAAATCTTTTCACTGGACGGAGGAAGTGGAGAAGAGATTCAACCTCCTGAACAAGAAGATCACTGAGCAACCAATTCTGGTATTGCCAGATTTCAGCAAGACATTTCAGGTCAGGTGTGACGGGAGTGGATTTGCCATTGGAGCGGTCTTAAGCCAAGACAAAAGGCCGGTCATGTATTTCAGTGAAAAATTGAATGAAGCAAAGATTAAGTACTCCACATATGACAAAGAATTCTACGCAGTCATATAAGCACTGAAGAAATGGAGGCACTATTTGGTTCCAAGAGAGTTTGTTTTGTACAACGATAATCACGCTTTGCAATTCGTGACTCGAGAGGAGAAGTTAAACCAAAAACATGCTAAATGGGTTGAGTTCATGCAGAATTTTACTTTTGTGATTAAGCATATTTCTGGAACTGCTAACAAAGTTGTTGATGCTTTGAGCAGGAAATGTTTGCTTATGTAGGAATTTAGAGTTAAGACTTTGGGTTTTGATAACCTCAAAGAAATGTATGGGGATGATCCAGATTTCAAAGAGGCATATGAGACATCTGAGAATCCAATTCTCAGGGACAAAAGCCAATGGACAGAGTACATGATCCAAGATGGACTATTGTTCAGGGGAAATCAACTATGTATTCCAAAATGCTCCATGAGGGAGAATTTGCTGAAGGAAAATCACAGCGAAGGATGGGACGAACACTTCGGCCATGAAAACATGTTCTCAAAGTTGAATGGCTCATATTACTAGCCAGGGATGAGGACAGATGTGAAGAAATTTGTGGACAACAGAATTTGTCAGCACACGAAGGGAAAAAGGAAGAACGCAAGGTTATATCAGCCATTACCCATAACTGAAAGGTCATGGGAAGCAGTGAGCATGGATTTCATATTAGGACTGCTAAGGACATAGAGGGGATATGATTCAATCTTTTTAGTGGTAGCAAATTTTCAAAGATGACACATTTCCTACCATGCCAGAAAACCAGTGACGCAACTCATATTGTGAACCTGGTTTTAAAGGAAGTGTCAGACTTCACGGTTTGCCAAGGATTATTATTTCTGATTGAGACACCAAGTTCATGGGACATTTCTGGAGGACCTTATGGAAGAATCTAGGGACAAATTTATCTTTTATCTTAGCGTATCATCCTCAGACGGATGGACAGGTAGAGGTCATGAATAGGAGCTTGGGAGATTTGTTAAGGAGCTTAGTGACTGAACACCAGAGTTAATGGGATCACATTCTGCCACTAGCGTAATTCACTTACAATGATTCACTCAATAGAAGCATAGGGTAGAGTCCATTCCAAATTGTATATGGAATGCAACCAAGGGGAGTCTCTGAATTGAAAGATTCAGAACAAGCTAAATTCAGGAGTGCTAGTGCAGAGGAATTTGCAACAGGAATGAAGGAACTTCATAGCAGAATCAAGGAGCGATTGCAGAGTTCAAATCAAGAGTACAAGCATAGAGAAGATCAACACAGGCGAGAACTTCAATTTGAAGTTGGTGATTTGATTCTTGCGCATTTGAGGAAGGAAAGTTTCCCAAGGGGAACATACAACAAGCTGAAGATGAAGAAAATTGGACTGTGCAAGGTCATAAGAAAATTTGGGGCAAACGCGTATGATATTGAATTACCCAATGGGGTCAGAATCTCACCAATATTCATTGTCACAGATTTGTACCCTTACAGAACTGAAGAAGCAGGAGTGGAGGGTGAAAAGGAAGAAATTCCATGGACAAAACAAATGCCTCTAGCTGAAAATCCATAGATGGAAGGCATAATTGACTAGAGGATTAGCAGAAAGACCAGGAGAAAAGAGTATTTTGAATACTTGGTCAAGTGGAAAGGACATCCAATTGAATATGCCAACTGGGAAAATGAAGTAGAAATTCAAAGACATGGATAGACCATGCAAGAGCTCATGAATGGGAGTTCATGAAAATTTTCAAGTGAGGGAGTATGATGCAGGAGCATCGTAGAAAGTCAAAGAGACAGCTAGACGTGTAGATGAAATTAAATACGTTTTTGTGAAAACATTGTGAATTCCAAAATCTGCAACATTAATGAGGAAAGTGAAGTCACATTTATATCTTGAAGATCCAAACTGATTTTGGAGTGTATGTTCCTATCCGCCTGATGTAATAGGCATTTATGTGTGTTTAATACAAGTAGGTAGATTTAAATGATAGATTAGACAGTTTTAGGAGCTCATGAGGGAAAATGGATGATAGACACCCTCACCCTTGTATCATAGTAACATTATTCATAATTCATATGTTGTAGAGCTGTAGAGAAGAATATAGGAGAACAGAAAATTTTATGCATTTTATTTGTTATTTGCCATGTGCAGGAGCACTGGAATTAATAGAAGAAAGCTTTGATTCCAATCTATGTGTTTGTTAGGGTTGTTGGAACCACCTGTTAAATGGTATGTTGCAGGCTTGTTTTCATTCTTTGTATGCATTTTTCTTCAATGCTGTGTGTGTGTGTATGCTCTAGAATTCTATGTTGTATGTTTAATTCTGGATAAGGGGAGAATGAGTTTCAGTTGTTTCTCTTTCTGAGAACTCCTTCAAAGAGTGCAGTGGAGGGTCTGCAAGGAGTGCGTTCACCAGGCTCTGAGTTTCATCTGAAAAATCTCAGAGGAGATTCAAGTTGTGTCTTTACAGGCAAGAGTGCTAGCAGAGCACAGAGCCGTGCAAAGTGTGTAGAATTTTCAATACAAATTAAGTATTCCTGCGATTCTCCTTATCTAACAATTATACGCCACTGTTAAATAAAAAATCGCTTCTACTATTATTCTTGTGGAAAATTAAACCACGGTCACAACCACAATCACAAAGTGAAATATCAAGAACACATAACACATAAGTTTTTTTTTCCCGGGGAAAGCGTAAAGCTAAAAACCCCACTATCATATATTATGTATATCATGAATCATGAAACAATCTCATACAAAACTCTAATCCAAGAGCTCTCAGTACAATACAATCATTTCACACTGTCATACACAAATCAACAAATACATGTGCCAATTCTTTGTGTCCAGACAGCCTACCTCCTCTACACAATCTCTGTAATTCAAATTCTCACAATGATACTAATTGCCTAGTTTGCACATGCTCATAATCATATCCACTGCATGTGTGATCAAATCACAACTGATAGCCAAACTTTCCCTTTCACCTGTTATCTCAACTGAGTCACAAATGGATCTGACATGCATGTAGTTAACCATGGCGAATCTTCAATTGCATGTGAGTTCACTGATTGTGAATTAATGAATAATTAATTCACTTAGCTCTCACTAGTGCAAGTTTAGTTACAACTAGTACAACTGATCTTAACTCACTTAAATACACTTATAGTTCTATTACAAATCCAAATTACTCGGTTATAAATGAGATAATAGATTAATATTTATTGTCCAAATTATTTAAGGGAAAAATAAATTAGACACATGTTTCTTGTTGACTTTTCAACACTCCCTCTCAACAAGAAAGGGATTATCCTTCACCCCAATCCTGTCTCTATGATATTCGAATTTTCTCCTGGTGAGCGCCTTCGTCAGAATGTCTGCATCCGGATCTTACGTAGGAGTGTATTGAAGCAACATGATCTTCCCCTGCACGCAATC
>ML789008.1:358279-396634 GCA_009831015.1 Picea engelmannii
ATGAAAATGATGGCTACAAGAGCACTCACTAAGATATCAAATCATAATAATGAGAAGTGAGGGGTTAACCTCCGTTTATACTTTTCCAACCCCTTCTAGATCCTTCCTCCATGCTTTCTATAACTTCCTCTTTTTGACTAAATCAATCCTTCCAGAACTTTCCACTTTTGACCAAATCAAATGTAACTTCTATAATTTTCCCTCCAATTTTCACTTTAGGATTAAAAGTCACTTTAATAATAGTTAAGTAACTTATTAATCAAAAGTTACTTTACTTCCCTAATGTCACTTTAAAAACATAACATCTCCTAACTAAGTGAAATTAAATGACCCCATTTTCGCTCCTTTTTCTCCATTACAAGGGAACCCAAAAAAGGGGACATGACAAGTCCCGCCTTCCCAAATATTGCTTGTTTTCAAGCAATTACATCATGCCCTGACACTCCATCGACTGATCCAATCTTAGACTGAAAATGATACCAGGACCCCAAACCACCATATAAGTTGTGAAACTTCCTCCGCTCAAGGCGTGGTCCTCTTGAAAACCACCAACAAGTAAGGCCACATAGTGCTACAACAATTGCGATCAACTCTTCAATGTAATGCAATACTAGGGAACCAATATCATGAGAGAAAAAACTGGCTCTCGCCTCCATCTCAACTGTTGCACTGTCTCCTACTAAAATCCTAGGGTCCCAAGTTATTCTAAAAAAGGAACCACTATGCTGATGCTACGCTACTCTAATCATAGTTGTCCGACCATCATGCCCACTCTGGGTCCACAAGATTTAATGCCTTAAAGGATCACATCCACTATCGAGGATCATTCCCATCCAATGTATCCCCAATCTAAGATCAAATATCATAGATAAGTCTATGTGCTCATCAACTAATAGGGCATCCACTACACCTAGTCTCCAAGTATCAAAGGGAAAGGCCCCAATACTCTAGTACCTCATGTCTACTGCAAGAATCCAAGAATCATCTAGACAATATCCCAACATATCATCTACAAATTCCCTCCATGTGAACATAATAACCCCATAGATGGTAAATTCCCTAGGATCCAAAACTAGCTTGTATGATGTGAAGTGCATAACACTTGTCTGTAAGGTGCTGATAAAATAATTCACTTGACTGCTGCTGATAAGTCAAGCAGTCATAAGTTGTGTAAGCTCAGGAAACTCCTTAGAAGACCACTCCTCCAAGAAACCACTCCTAAGCCTCCCAAAATTAAACTCTGGAAAGTCAAAGTTAGTTCTCTCCTCTCTAATAGTGGATGATTTTTCAAACAACGTGATCTCAGGGTCTCAAACTAATCCTGGAAAGATACCACCATGCTGACGTTGCACCAAACTAATCATCACCGTTGGACCAATGCTCCTAGTCTACATCCTCCTCTCCTGGAACCCCAAGCTAATCTCCCTGAAGGGATTGAAACCATGATCATGAATCCTCCCCTGTGAAGGTGTCTCAGTGAAGTTTAATCCTGTAGATCCACGAATGGCCTCGAGTCTATCCTTCCATATAAATTAATTCTTGACACCCCAAAATTAAAACAATCCAATCATTCCCACTTCTCTGTCGTTCAACATTCTCATCAAAATCAATCTATCACTTGAACAAATTCCCACATCCCACCACCAGATTGGAAGTCTGCTACTCCCAATACCTGCTAGTTGATGTTGTTCCATACTAGTAACCATAAAAGTCAAAATGAGCCAAGTCCTTGGTATGCCATCATCTGGTGGAAACCACGTAGTAGGAATCAAGCTTGAGCCTACTAATATGTTTGTCTCCTACAAAATTGCATCGGGTAATATGGTATCTCAATCACCGTCAATGTACTCAAGTAATTCGTGGAGTCTAAACATCTCCCTGGATAGTAGCCCTGTCACCTACGATTCCTCATACTCATATGAGTATCCATATTTCCATGTCAATGGTGAATCATACATATCCCTCATAATCATCTCCCTAAGTGTGGAGTCAAGGACTACCTATGTGTGACCTCCATAGTGGAAAATGCTATCCACCACTCTGTCAGCTGGAATATCTATGAACTAATCCAATACAATCTATATCTCCTCCTATTCTCTAATCACATAGCCTAAATAAAATAAATTTGGCATGGCTATAATCCTACCTACCTCACCCAACTGACTCAAGTGAATCCTCCATGTCCTACTAAATATACCATTGGCATTAGAAAATAGAACTATATGCCACTGCCACTCCCTGCAAGAATGAAAAGTGTTAGGTGCTTTGGTCAACCCAAATGGTATGACCAAAGACTCAAGGTAACATCTGAGAGTGATCCTCCGAGTATCCTACTCTCTATCCCTGCTCTGATGATATCCCAATTGAAGATCAATCTCTGAGGAATATTCCTCTCCATGAAGCTCATACATCCACTCATCTATCTTGGGTGAACCAAAATCAATGATATTTCTGGTCCCTATCTCGAGGTATCCCTGGGAAAAATGTCCCAAAAACCCATTGCACACCTCCATACACCATTGTATACTATTGCATTCCACTGCACACCACTGTATCTTCATGTACCACCTTGTATCCCATATGTGCCACTATTAATCACTCTACTAATATCAACTGAACCTATATTCCAGAGTGATGTATCCACATCTATCCTATACTCAATCCCCCAATCAACTAGTGCATATACTTCCTTGCTGGCTAGTCTACAAGGAATTATATGAACTATCGTCTTTGTAGCTAAGAATTGATCCAAAAGAAACGAGTCATGATACCTGCAATGCAAAATATGTGCATGGTCAAAATACTGTATGTCAAACCTCTCCTCAAACACCTACAACTTTGAATGGTCAAAATCCTCTATGTCCCTATCCATGAACAACTGCAAGTAATCATATTTCATCTGCTCTAGTGCTTCTTTGATGATGCGTAATTGGGCACTAATGATCCCCTCTGTAACCCATTTTTGTTTCTCCTCCATCTAAGATTTCCATATAATATCTTCGATAAATTTATGAGGACCATTTGTGCTTTCCAACACCTGCACAATTTTATTTTCCTCGATCAATAATTGATCCTTCAAATCTTGCACTAATAGGGGTATTTATTTAATCCCATCACCATGTGGAGGCATAGTTACATCCTTCTCATCATCTAAATCACAAATGGGATATGGTGTTGAATCCTCATCCTGGGTAGGTGCTATTATGCTTGTCGACCTTCATCAAAAGCATCATGCATAGTGAAATATGTTGGATCCCCAACATCAAATGCTTGTAACATATGGTCATCATCAAATGTTGCATCCTCATATTTTGTTGATTCATAAGAGGTATACCCATCCAACACATTAGTGTCATCAACCTCATTGATTAGTTCTAATGATGTATCATAGGATGCTTTTTGGTCTTCCTTTATCCATACATCCTTAATATGTCTAGATGCACGCTCCTCCACCTATCATTCCTTATTGTCTTCCTTCACTTTCTACCATGTGCTTTTCAAGGGATCCTTGGTATGAACTCTATGACAATTCCCTTTCTTGATGGTGATGTAATCCTCTAATAACATAACATCCCAGATCTCCTCATTGAGATTCTCATACTCATCAAAGTAAACCATGTGTTCTGCATATGCCTCCCACAACACTATATACTTTACAAATGATTCTAGTTCCTTATGATATTTTTCTATGGATTCCTTATTTGTCTTCATATTTTCTTATCCGCACAGGCTAGCAATATCACTAGTTATGATACCACTGGCTAGCAATATCACCAGTTATGATACCACTGCAATGTTCCCAACTAGGCTAGGAGATAATTTTATATATTTTTGCCCAAAATTTGTTGTTACTTCTTATATGAATGTGTTGTTAAATTATTATATATAGTTTTCTCAACGAGGAATATTTTCAAACATATATCATACATTCCTTACAAAAAAATGGAGTAGATAATCATGGCATCTTATTATGGATGGAAAACACCCAAAATAAGTAAAATGATGTCTAATGGTTGTAATAACAGCTACAAAATACTACCGAGCACACAAATCTAATGGATTCCAAGTAGCTACACAATGTACTACAAAAACACACAAGAAAAACCTGGAATGATTCCAACCTAGGGGCATCTAGCAGGGTCTTGTGAGACAACCCATGCTCAACCCATGAGGATGCCCCCTTTCACAAATGTGTTAAACCCTCCTGGAACTTGTCGTTCTGAAGCTCGACCTCTTCTTGAAAATCCCCATAAACACCTTGCGCACGCCGACATGCTTCCCAACATCCTCTAGTATGAAATCAAACACCAAATGAACCCCAATGAGAGCTATGGATGATTCTTTCTCTTGTCTATATAGGGTGGATATTGCACCACCGAAACTGAACCTGCAGTGGAAGGGTTTTTCCCAAAACCCAAACGAAAACAATGGCTACAAGATCACTCAATAATATATCAAATCATAATAATGAGAAGTGATGGGTTACCCTTCTTTTATACTTTTCCAACCCCTTCTATATCCTTCCTCCATGCCTTATATAACTTCCTCTTTTTGACCAAATCAAATGTAACTTCTAGAATTTTCCCTCCAATTTTCACTTTAGGATTAAAAGTCACTTTACCAATAGTTAAGTAACTTATTAATCTAACGTTACTTTACTTCCCTACTGCCACTTTAGAAGCATAACATATTCTAACTAAGTTACATTAAATGACCCCTTTTTCACTCATTTTTCTCCAATGACAAACCACATAAGTCCCTTCTATTACAAAATAGGGGAACCCAAAAATGGGGACATGACAACTTCATCCTGGGAAGGTTCAAGAGTTGGTATTATTTTTATTTCACCTTCTCGGAAGTTGATTCGATTATCTTTTAGGTTGAAATTTGACACTACAAATAATATCTCTCAATATGAAGCTTTAGTTTTAGGTTTAGAGATATATACAAAAATAAAAATTGTAAATATTGTTGTTTTTAGAGATGCATAATTGATTGTTCAACAAATTAGAAACGTTTATCAAGCAAAACATCCAAGGATGAGAGCATACATAAATTTAGTTTGGCATTTAAATGAAAATATATTTTTATCATTTAATATTCATGCAATTCCTAGAAAGTTAAATCAACAAGTTGATTCATTGGTAGTAGCGGCAAGTTCTTTTAGACCGCCATTTATTCTCAGATTAAAATATGAACTAGAGATGAGCCATTGACCTTCTATACTAGATAATGTCAAAAAATGGAAAGTATTTGAATACGATCAACAAATTAAAAAAATTATTGGAAATGGTAGAATAATTTTCTACTAATAAAGATCAGGATAATGAAAATAATAATGATCATTTAAAAGAAGAATCTCATCCTAATGTTGAAATGCAAAATATTATTGCTAATCAAAAAATTGTGTTTTACAAAAACAATCATATTCCAAAAGGACTAATGCCATCAGAGAAAATGTTTGATGAAAATGATGTTGTTTTCAAACCTTCTGTACATCCTGAGATTGAAGAAGTGGAATATTGCAATATTGGATCTAATCAAGAGACAAGGTACATTAATCTTTCAAAATTTTTACCTGCTGATAAAAAAAAAAAGAGGTACATCGATCTATTCGATGAATATATTGATATTTTTGCATGGAAATATGAGGACTTAAAGGCTTATGACACCATCATTATTCAACATAGAATTCCACTTAAAGTTGGATCAAAACCTTTTAAACATAAATTAAGGTAGGTAAATCCCATTCTTCTAGTGATTGAAAAGGAACTAAAACAATTATTAGATTCCAAGACAATAGTTATGTTATGAGGAAAATCTCTCTATGGCTAGGTTGAACCAAAACAGATGGAAATGATTGTAGAAATCAACTCTATCCTAGAAACATGCAATATAAACTAATGTGTAAGCGAGATAAGAAAGAGGCCTATCTCGTCTAGATGTTCGATGATGTCCATCATTGAGCACTTTGACCCAAAGCTATATATGCATGCAACAATTTCTCAACAAACAAGCAAAAATAAGCATATGGTGGCAATACAAAAGGTTAGCACATTAGATAGCATAATCTAGCAATATACATAACAAGTATGCCCATGGATAATAATTCATATATTTGCAAGACAAATTGGACGGGAAGAGAGTATTTCTATTAATAAATGATCAACATAAGTGAAAATATTACAGACATCTGTGTCGGCACGGTTCGGAACCGAGAAACCAAGTTCCCCAGCTGGGCCTCCACCACTTCAATCCTCCACCAAAGGAAGTCGATGGAAAGAGACCCGCGGAAAGGAGAGAATTAAGGCATTTCTCATCTGTCAACATGAGGTACAAAGCAGGAGCTTCATGATTTGGTGGAAATTGGATGAAGAACATGTTCATGAACCAACGGCCCTGTGCATCTTTCGTGTTTTCCAAGTGCAAGTGGTACACAAAAAATACCCTCTGAATAGTAGCCAATGATGAACACTACTGACAAAGGCGAGGAAACCACCAATTAGGCTAATGGAATCCAAGACATTGCATGAACACCAATGTGTGAATAGATGTCTTGCCGTCGAACACAAGGGAAACCACCCAGTCAACGACAGATGATGAAATGTCAACTATTGGGTTCAAAGTTACCTACCAATGATGAAAGTAGGGCCAGGGTGCTTGATAGGACTACAATATCATGTGATTCTGAGACAAACTGAGGGTATGGATGAAATGCAAAGTCAATAGTTCTGAAGAGTGGCCGACACCAGTTGATAAACTTCCTTTGAATAAAAGAATGAGACATATGGAAGACTCTGGCATCATAGACCCAATGATGAAACCATGAGATGCAGGAGGAATCAATGAATTCTCTATAGGGGTTGGAAGAGTAACCAGTCGGTAGAGAAGACTCTGTAATGAGCTCATCTTCCTAAGGCCATGCTAATCCCAAAATTATGATGATGAATGGACTCAAATAACTTTGTGCTCTGTTCAAAGGTGACACAACTGCTGCCGCTACAAGATAATACTCCCTTCCTGCCCATCTTTTTTTTGTTTTTTCATAGAAAAATGAATGCTATGATACAAAGGAGGAAACAAGTGTTGCAAGTAAGAAAAACTAGTTCCAGTAGTGGAACATACCTATGCTCAATGCAGGGAAGTGCATGTGGGAGATGGACACTCGGGGGAATGTTCCCTCCTAGGTATAGGGTGTCAAATTGCGAAGGATATAAACAAGGATCTGCTTGGTTGAGGATGAAAAACTACTGAGGCAAATGGTTTATAAGGAAAAACGAGAACTGGATATAGGCTGAATATTGCAAGCAGGGGTATGAGATGGAATCACAACTTAATGCCAAAAAATGTCCTTTTTTATGTCTTTTAGTATACTTGGTGTGAAAAAGGGATAAACTTGTGCCAAATAGACATCTTTTCAAAACCAATTTACGAGTGTGAAAAAGACAAGTTCACTCGGTGATATTTTCACTTTTTGATAATGAGTCAAAAAAGAGATTAACTAAGACTCACGACCTTTCAAGTCCAGTTTAACGAGTGTGAAAGGGACAAATCACTTGACAATATTTTCACTTTTTAAAGACGACTTGGAAAAGAGCTTAAATTAAACTCGTTTGGGAGTCCACGAGGTATAAGGCTGCATGTTTATGAATGAGAAATGAGGATGAACATAAAGTCTAGCACGAGCTATGAGGGACTCTCGGTCCTATGAAAAAATCTTTGCATGGGCACCAAATGCAGTAGGGGATCTAACTAGGGCACCCATGTTTGGTAAGTCTCTACCACTTGATAATGACATGTATTTGTAGCAGATGGAAGGTTTTGTGTCGCAACAAATGGGTTTGTACCTAGGGCATAAAGAGTGATAGTTATAGGATAATGAGAAAATTCATAATGGAGTGGATACCTATCCTATATGTTGGGTAATGAAAATGCCTGCCCGTGGTGACAAACGATCAACATAACGTTGAAATCGTCAAGAATCCTAGGTCAAAACTACAAAAAACAACTCGATCCACCTTTGTAATAGTCCATTAGTTGAAAAAATGGCTTAAAAATATAGAAAGTGGGTAAAAATAATTTGTAAATAGTAACAAAATAAAAAAATTACTATACCATTTTGATTTTTTACCCAACTAGTGCAAATTGGACCAAAATACCTCTGAGATTCAAACGACAATTGCGGAAGCATCAAGCAACGAAATCATGAACCGTCTGGATCAAGTAATTCTTGTTCTCTTCCTCTTCAAATTCGGTGGATTAAAATTTTGAATTAGGTTCTAAATTTTTAGTTATTGAGGGTGCAAAGTGTAGATTTTGGTGTACGCGGGTTGGCTTTGATTAGGTTGCGTATACGACGAGATATACACACCCGTGTTAACTACAAAGAGTGTATATCAAGCCTTGCAAGCAACTGTATGTAAATTAGGTAGCATACAAGCATGCAAACAATCATTTTGAAGGGTTCTAACTCAAAATTTTATTTGTCTTTGACAGGATGGTTCTTGAATGGAGAGAGAGAGAGAGAGAACGAGGAGGTCGATGCTACTGTAGATCGAGATCTGGGGGCCCAAATGGCCTTAAAGTGATGTGGCTTGTATAATTTTTGGGCGCTCAAAGGAATGAGAGCCTAGGTTAGGTTGCTCGAGATGTTGGTGGGTTACTGGGACCCTGAGAGTGAGAGCTTTAATCTCGATGGGCAACCATTGAGAATTGAAGTAGAGGACATTTACTTTCTGACTAGTCTATCATGTTGGGGGGAGATTGTAAACCTCAAATCATAGGGAGAAGGGAGTGGAATGAAGATAGAGGAATATATCAATGCCCACTATGTAGCAGGGAATCCTAAGGTAGGGAGTCAAGTCCTTATCTGGGCAATAAACAATCTTAGCCTGAATATCATTGTCCTAGTATTGACCAGGATCACAGGTTTAGACTCATTGCACCAGGCATCAAGGTCACTCCTGTTCTATGAAGTGTAGTGTACGATACCCACAGTGTATGACTAGTTTACCTCACTACTGGCGAATATGAAGAGCCAGTTGATAGAGTGCAAACAGGGGAGTAAAAGAAATTTTGGGTTTGCCTCTATCCTATGCATTTGTTTTTTGAGCAGGTTCCAGGTCTGGGACCTAGATTTGAGATTCTTCCTAGAGGACCTCACGATCTAGCCATGGCATGGTGGACCAAGGTGATGAGGCAATAGGGGGGAGGTAGGGTGTCGACACCCTACATCGAGGATTTCTTCTACTGGTGGAGGCAACATGTCATCTCTCTGGATGACTATCCCTATGAGGGGATCAACTTCAGAGGAGATCTAGATATGCCACTCCCACCAGGTACCACCTACCATGACATAGGTATGTCAAAATGGTTTTACATATTTCATTTTTTTGTATTTTTGTATAATTAGGACAAAAATATTTTTGGATGGTGCTTAAGTATTGACTAGACATTTGTGTACCACAGACATGGGTTTGCGACAGCTAGAAGGCTTCCCTCGACATCGATGGAGGAACCAGGGAGATGAGGCGGCAAGAGGAGAAGTCGAGAGGGTCCTACAAAACGTGCAGGGAAACTTGTCGTGTTTGAATCATAGGATACCCATGGTTCAGGTAGATGATATGCCTGAAGCCATGCAATGATAGGTGGTTGGTGTACCTAGGTCATGGGTAAAACTCTTTCGGCATCTCGCAAACACGGTGGTTTTCTACCATGACACACATCTAGTGCCACATGCGTAGATGTCGTGGGATTTTGTAATACCGGTTGTATATGTGTATTGAGGGTATTAGCCCCATTTTGTACTATAAACACCATATTTTTTGAAATATATAAAGAAGGATATTCAACTTTACTTATATTTTACAATTTGTACATTGATTAGATGGTTTTCTTTTCTTTTTAAAAGTGTGACAAATGCCAATCTAAAATGGAATTAGCATAAGCATCGAATACATGATTAGAGTTCCTAGGAATATGATAATATGTAGTAAAATCAAATTGTCGTTCTAGAAGACATACTCGTAGGAATCGTCGGAGTAAAGTAGGATCACACACATGGTAACTGCCATTCAAATGATGTAGACCTAGGCATACACCTCCTGAAGACATTAGTAGACCCTTGGGTGAGTAAACCATCCAAGCGGCGGAAGCCAAGTTCTGTGTATGATGAATGGCTCCGTCTGCAAATCCTAGGTAGACTGAAGACTCCGTTGACATCTTTCAACCAAGTAAAAACTCGATAAGCAACCCGAAGACGAAAAGAAAAGAGATATATACACTAAATTACATTAGTATACAGAGAATTCCTCCCAAGCCTGGGGCTCAAGCGTGATATCTTTTCAAGTAGAGCCCATTTCTGGGCTCAACCAACTTATTCCCTTCATAATATTCTAACTCATAGGCTCCTTTTTCTAAAACACATCACACAATGTAAAGATCGTGCCACATGGGTTTAAACTTGACTTCCCCCAATGGTTCTTTGGCTTGATCATACAAGAGAACCAAGTCACTCCCAGTGTACAATCGAGGACATACAGACTTGTCATACTAGACCTTGACATGTTTTTTTTTCACCGTGATAGCTGTAGAGGTGTCTCGACGCTGCTCATCGAGACTCTCTAGGTCCACAAGGCATCGCTCGAGATTGGAAGTGTCAGGTAGGAGCACGACTACCAAATTAAGAGAAGGGATTTCTCATTCAATAGGTAAAATGGACTCCACACCGTGTACTAACTGGAAAGGGGAAAAACTGGTGGCAGTCTTGACCAAGGTTCAGTATGCCCAGAGTGCGAGATATAGCATAATGTGCCAATTGGACTTGCTCTGACAGACATTTTTTTGCAAAATGGTCTTGAGAGACTTGTTGACGGCCTCTACTTGTCCATTTTCCCGGGGTTAATAAGGAGAATAATGACCATATCTAAACCCTAGCTTAGCTACTAGTTCTTCCATCATTTCATTTTGAAAGTGACTGCCATGATCAATGACAATCTCACTCAGGATACCGAATCGAGCGATAATTTGATTGAATATGAAAAAGAATGCAGTCTTCCCATCAGATTTAACTTTAGGCATGGAATCAACCCACTTAGTAAAGTAGTCAATGACCATGATAATGTGATGATTCCCCCTAGCCAAAGTTGGGATGCAATTTATGAATTCCACCCCTCACTTGGTGAAGGGACCGATGATAATGAATGGGTGAAGAGGGGTTGGATCTGAGCACATTTTCCAAGTGAACACCTGGCAGGGGTCACACTTCTTAACCACTTCAATACAATATTTAAATATAGTAGGCCATAAATAACCAGCTCGCAAAATGTTTTGGGTTTTCCCAAGCCCAGATAGATGACCACCACAAGCCCCACTGTCACAATTGTTCAGAATAGACTCAGCTTCTCCGTGAGTTAAAAAACAACCCAAGATATCGTCTATTCCTTGGCGATACAAAGTGTCATTGACGATAGTATATTTCTTATCTTGGTATCTTATATGTCATCGATCATCTCGTGAGAGATGTTGAGGGAACTTCAGGGTCTGAATATAGAAAACAATGTCTCCATACCAAGGGTCAGACGATGAGACAAGAAAAATGTGTTCTTCCGCAAATGAATCAACATGGATAACATCCTCATCTAATCGTGGAAAATCGGATACTAACTCTTAAAAGACTAGGGATTTCTTGGATTTCCCAAAAGAGAAATCGAGATCAAAATGTTATAAAATGACAATCCATTTATTGTATTTCCCCCCTATAATATGTCTAGTAAGGACGTACTGAAATGGATTGGCATCAACAATCACTGTAGTCTTGCAAAGTAATATGTAGTGACACAAACGCTGGACTGCATGAACGACAACTAAAGCTATATTTTAAACATGAGTATAGTTAAGTTCAGGACCGACTAAAGTTCGACTGAGATAGTAGACAACATGCTCTTGGAGCTCATCATATTCCTAAACCATAACCATAACAATAGTGTCTTCAGATGGGAAGATATAAATCAAGAAATCTCTACTATAGTTTGGAGGCTTCAATAGAGGCGCCGACACCAAATATTTCTTCAAAGCATTGAAGGATTGTTGGGCTTGCTCATCCCAGATAAAAGGGGTGTCCTTCTTCAAGAGGTGCATGAAACCTTTAGTGATATTGGCATAATTCACTATAAACTGACGAAGAAAGTTAGATTTCTCTTGTAAATCATGAAGCTGTCTAATCATGCATGGGGGAGGCAATCGAAGTATTGCCTCAACCTTAAGTGGATCTACCATGATCCAAGTCTCAGAAACTAGAAATCCCAATAGACGACCAGTCTTAACGCAAAAGATGCACATGTGAGGGTTCAACCAGATTCTATACTAATGACATCTTTCAAAATCAAGACAAAGGTGAGTAACGTGATCCGCTCTCTTGTGAGAGTGAGCAGCAAGATCATCAAGGTAACCTTCAACTATGTTCTTAAGATCGTGAAAAGTGAAAGTCATGGCACATTGAAAGGTTGCTCTGATGTTTTTAAGGCTGAAAGGCATTTTGCGGTATGAAAAAGTACCCCAAGGACAAATAAATGTCATCTTATGTTAATCCTTGAGTTTGATTTGAATTTGATTATATCTTGAAAATCCGTCCATAAAAGAAAATACTTTGCTTCCCGCACACTCTTCGAGAATCTGATCGATGAAAGGCGTGGGAAAGTTGTCTTTAGGACATGCTTTGTTCAGGTCACAAAAGTCCATACATACATGGATGGTTCCTTGCTTCTTATCTATAGGAACAGGGTTGGATACCCAGTCGGTCAAGGGAACCAGGTAGATGAAGCCAACATTAAGTAGCTTCTCCACCTCTGCCTTAATAGCAGAGGCCTTTCGAGGGTTGACAACTCTAAGACGTTTTCGAATAGGTTTAGCATATGAATAAGTTTTAATCTCATGTTCGAAAATACGAGGTTCAATTCCTGGCATCTCTTCATAAGACCAAGAAAATACGTCTCGGAATTCCTTGAAGAGTTTGGTTTAGATCATGATTTCTTCTGGCGAACAATCCACACTGATATTTACATTTTCAACCTTTCCAGGGGTACAAGAGATGTCGATCGTGATGGTAGTAGAAATGCTCGCCATATTCCCTTTGACATAAATGTCATTTGTATCAAATGGAACTACGACATGACCGACTATCTCACTCAAAGTAGATCAAAGGTCATCTTGTTCGATTCTTTCAAGATCTAGGAGAAAATAAGAGTGGTGATGCATATCATCCCAAGGTTTGTCGGAACCATTCATGGCTTTGATGATGGCTTCATCCGAAGGAAAAGTCGCATCTAGGAAATCATGTGAACAAGAAAAAGAAGTGGCCCACACGGGCCTAGACACGAGATCCTCCTCGTCTATTGATGAGGGAACATGATCGGGATCGACGGAATAGTCGAGGATAGCTTGATACACAATTGTTGTTGTCGATAGTGGCATGGCCATCCCAGCATGCGACTAGCCTTCACAAGAAAAATTCAGGGAAGGTAGGGTCCATGAGTCACTCAAATAAGAAGTGCAGAAAGGAATGGACCTCCCTGTCGAGACGGGCCTACTAGACATGGCATAAACATGATGGCTCGATGTTGAGAAGTCGAAAGTATCGATAAGGGAGGAATACATTCTGACACCGACATTCTCAATTGTCGGCTGAGAATTGTTGATCAAAGTGATCGACGGTCCAAGAGATGCATTAGGACTAGAGCACGTAAAGGATAACTGATCAATCATCACAATATTCCCTTCATGAGGAAAACAAACAGTACGAAAGACAGAAGACACAATGACGATCATAGCATCAGTCCAAT
Source organism: Picea engelmannii (assembly GCA_009831015.1). NCBI lineage: Eukaryota > Viridiplantae > Streptophyta > Pinopsida > Pinales > Pinaceae > Picea > Picea engelmannii. The sequence continues at coordinate 372,118 of ML789008.1, forward strand.
TGCGACCTAGTAACAGGTTATAATCAAGAGGCGCATCAACTACCTCAACTTCCACCTCTACCATCTTCCCACCTAAATAGACTGGAAAGGCAAGGAGAATATCATGAGGGTGGAAGGAATGACTGTCAAAGGCAATCAACATGTTTGATGAATTAGAAATATTCATAGAACCGAGAGCTTTCCAATAGACCAGGGACATCACACATGTAGCAACTCCTTCATCAACAACCGTACATTTGATGGTATAATTTGAGTACTCCACGTGGATTTGGAAAGCCACATGGTAAGGCAAGTGAGGCTTAACATCTATGACATCAAACTTGATAAATTTTGAGCCACTGGGTTCTAGAGCTCCTAAGTAAGAGAGTAAGGAATTCCTCTGTGAAGGACACGTCTGGAGTACCTCCAAAGCCGACATCGTACAAGGGGTTTGACCTAGGTCCTCAACAATAGAGTAGTTCTGGGTGGCTCTAGCATTTGGATTATGGGTAGAGCGCTTAAGTACTCCTTTCGGAATATGAGGCGGTGGCTCTGGTTTCTAAATATGTAAAGTCATCTCCAGAGGAGGAGGAGGAGATTCTAGACTAGGAATAGTTTGTTTAGAACTATAGTCTCGAGATCGAGTGGCTACATCAATTTTTGCATCGACCATATTGATACACAAATAGTTTCCATCTTGTGACTGCTGATTTTGACCCCCACCAGCCGCATTTATGGCGTTTGAGGAGCTCTGGGCTAGGTGTTGATTATGTGGGAATAGATTTGTCAGCACGACGAGATATTGAGATAATAGCCTCGCCGCTTCTGCAATTTTGGGGCACAAAAGAGTAAGGTGATCGTCTGTTCAAAGATTACAGGGAAACTTCACCATGCGTCTTTCTCATTTTCCCTCTCCAGAAGTATTACCTGTCTTCTCATTATTATTATTGTCCTTGGGTTTATTACCATTTTTCCCACCCTTATGGTTATTACATATTTTCTTCTTATTACCCCCTAGTTGTTGGTTACCATTCGGGTTGGTCGATGATTGCACAGAGTTTACATCCATCAACTGAGTGGGGTTGGAAGACACATACGAGGTTGGTCCTCTTGCAGACTATCTTAGAGACAACTCTTTCATCTGGCTTGTCACTGATTCTGCGGAATTTACATTGGCGACACCTACAATGCCATCGACATGAGGTCTTGGATTTTGTCTCGGGTTGTAAGTTGACCATGGTGCGTCTGGAAGAAGGTGATATAACATCCCAGGCTAAGCATATATCAATTCTAACTATTGGGCTCTAAAGATTGCTTCTTCCTTAGTGGTAACCCCGTAAGTGGCAACGTCCTTCGAGATAGGAGGGTGAAAAGACTTAAGAAACCATTCTAAAAGAAAGGTCGGGGGTATAGGGGTCTTAATCAACCTCTGTCATCGACGCCACTCTTGGATATGGTTCAAGATATGAGTGGTGATATCCTGGCGTAAAGTAGACAACAATTCTAGGCCAGCATCATAACGGATGGTCAACTGGAAGTGGTTAAGAAAGACCATCACCAACTGACTAAAAGTCCCATATGCCCTCCTAGGTAGCTCAATATACCATTTCGCAACAACTCTGATGAGGGTGCGTTGAAATAATCATAAACGAATAAAATCGTCATTAAGGGAGTTTGATGAGCACCAAAGGTGAAAGGTAGTGGCGTGATCACCGAGATCCTCTCCATTCTTACCCTCTAACTTCAGGATGTTCGAAGGAAGTTTGGTGGGGATGGGGGGCCATGCAGGATCGTGACTCACAGGGTCATTCATTAACTTAGACAAATCTGGCAGATTGAGCATGGACAGAAAAGGGAGACAAGGTTGTGACATCTAGCCCCAGCCTCCTGAGAAAGACTGCGGTTGTGGAACTGCAGACCATCCAAGGTTTTAGTAGACAACATGGCCCTGGCCGATATTATAAGGCCCTCCTCTGGGCTGATTCATAAAAGGTTCATTGGGCATCATTCCAGCTGGAATGTTCTGTGGAGGGTTATAGAAATTCCCCCCAGCCAAATTAGATCTAGGTTGGGTGTTTCCCAAGTCGTTAAACTGACCCCCTCTGGGTTGGAATCCAGAGGATAAAGGTGGATTCGTCATGCCAAATGTATTGGTCGGAATCTGCACTGAGAAGGTAGAGTTGTAGGGCGGAACTTAAGCTGAAGCTTGTCTTCCACCTTGATTATTCCACCCAGAAGTAGGAGGATTGGACCCAGGGTTAAACGTAGGAATGCCTCTCGTATTAGGAGTCATTTGAGGGATTTGAGATCCACCAAATGAAAAAGGAGTGTAGGGAGGTGTACTACCTCCAAGGCCAATGCTAGCATTAGGGATAGCAGCTGGGATGGAGCTCAAAAACTATGAAGTGAAGGTGGGCATACCATAAGAAAAGGGACTAGAAGACATAGGGATGGACTGAACATTGTAGCCCAGAAAGTGGCCAAGATACCCAAAAGGGTTCGAGGTGGTAGCTTGAGTGTTCACTATAGGACGAGCCATAGTAATGATAAGTACCCCTGACACTACAACCATAGAGGTTGTTGGAGTTGAAGGGGTGCCATTAATTATAGTGGGTATGGGAGTCAAAGGGATCTCATAATTATGAAGACTAGGTTTAGTACTCATCCTTGTAGAATCACAAGTCTGAATGATGGACGTGTTTGTACCACGTATAATAACTCTACATCTTTTAGAAGGAAAGGACACTAAATCCAGTGCTAAATCTAACAAGTGACGGGACCGACGGGGAGGCTGGTCCGACTCCACGATGACTTAAGAATCTAAAGATAAAAATACATCCTAAGGCCAACTAGTAATCAAAGAGCACACCAAAATTCAAATGACCAATATGCATGCAGACAGGGTAAAGTGGCTAAGTGGTCTCCCTCCCTAAAGAAGGTATGTCTTTCCCAAGAGGGGCCTGAGACTCCCTACTAAAGATTAGAGGTAACATAATCAGTTATAATGGCCCTCGTGGGCTTAACTACCAGTTGGTCAGACCCCCCCGGAGAGGTAATCCTCCATAAAGGCTGTGTGTTGTCCAACCCTTATCTGAACCAGGATACCTACAGAATAACCCCCATAAGTAACCTATGAGACACCTAAGTCAAGCAAGTAATAAACCACTATATAATCGATGCACATGTGAGAATTCGTACGTCAGGTCCACCGTGTGGGCAGGGTAGCAAAACCCAAAAACTTGAAAGCACTGCCTCTCATGGAGGTAACGACACAAACAAGATCCCCAGATACAAATAGATCCCCAGAAATATCTCTAATTCTAGGAAGGTATCGAGGGGATATCCATTCAACCAAATTCATGTGACCTTGTGATTAACTCTAGTGTGAGAAGAGCCTCCTAATCATTGCTTGATTTTAATGGTCGTGGTTACTGATCTTAGCGAAACTCATGGTGTTATGACTCTGCAAGAGAAGTAAATATGAAAATAATTCAAAGTCCTAACTTTAACTTTCAATGAATGATATGCTTCTAAAAAACGATGCAATTTTTCAAATTCAACTCTGCAATTCAGAAGTAAAAATGCAATCTTTCACTATATGCACTAAGCTAATGATAAAAATTAAAAAGACAAAAATTCCAAGAAATGAAAAATGCCTATTTTTTTTGTATTTTCAATATATCGAAATTGAAAATGCATGGACTGAAAAGTAACTTGATATATATCCCTACTGTGTATAAAAAAGAGATAACTCAAGCAGGATACCAAGAAACAAAATACCCAGTCCAATGTACAAGGACAATACAAATGAAAAGATGAAGAGAAATACTTCGCCCATAAATTAAACCAAAAGAGGGTTTCTTGTCATTCCACAAGCACTTGACAGGCACTACAGAGACCCAAGAAGGCTCAGCAAGCATCGAATCCCACCCAACAAACACCAAACCAAGCAAAAAGTCAAGGTAAATTGATGTACATGACTATTTGGGAAAACATACCGTATATATGTAGCTTGCAGTGAGACAGCCTGCGTGTATACGTGACTGTCAAAAAAAAAGTCGCACATATGCTTTAAAACAAGGCTAGGCAAGGGAGAAAGGATGAAAACTTAGACCTTGAGTGAACATGAGATGTCAAGCAATGATGCGACAAGAACCACAATAGAAATGAGAGAAATCTAAGGAGAAAAGTACTTCAAACCCTAAGAAAGAATATTCATCCCTAGTGTTACCACTCCAAGAAACTCCTTAGGGTTGTAGGCTAAGAATGCTTGGTAACTTAAGAATATAATATGTAGGTATGCTTGGAACAATGGGATCACTCAATGATTAATGTAATAGACAACTCATCATACATTCAAATGAAACAGTGCTTTTAGAAAACAATAATCAGACCAGATATTTTTTTAAAAGGAGAGGATGAAGAATACTAATCTTGATTTCCAAATACAACTAGGTGTAGGGCTTAATGAAAGGTAGTAAGAAATCCTTCACTTCAAGTCTATGAGTTTAATAAAGAGATGACAGTCTTTAAAAGCTAAGATAAACTGAAATCAAGTACAGAAACAAGATGCATGAACATTTTTTATATTGAAAGCAAAAGGAGACTGTAATTCTATTATCCAATAAGAGTCTATACAGTAGCCAAAATGTATTCCCAGTTTGAACCCTTATCTCTTAGAAAAGATTGGCCTTTATATCCTTTTACAATCGGTTTTTAAGATCCTGAAAACTTGGATCTGTATCTAAAAATAGACAATAAAACTAACTAAATGCAATTGATAAACAAAAACTAGTTCCTAGAACTCGCACTGTCTTCTATGTCAATATTGACATCTGTACTTCATCAGCTTTAGGACTCTGTTGTGTCATGGAAAGGTAAAGGCACCTGTCTTCTGTAGATGGACTCCTTTAATTAACCATAATCGAAACTTTAGGTGACCAATTTAGCATTTGGTCTTCAAAATCTCCACGAATCTATGATGTTGAGTGTTTCTTGATTAAGTGGTTAATCCTTTGATGCTCTTAAACCCCTTTAAATACTTGAAAATTTCCTTGCTCCAGCTTAGCTTTCAAAAATTTCTTTTTGTGCTTTCACCAGCCAATTCGCCTTATGATCTGTTGGTTAGCTGGTGAAAGCTCTGCCTTTCACCAGCTAACTGATTGTAAATTTACCCTTTGCAATCGTGAAAGTTTTGTCTTGGCCAAAAAGGAAACTTCCACCTCCAAAACTATTGTTTTATCAAAAACTTAGTGTGTCTTTGCTTTATCTCCCTGCATATTCACAACAACCTGGGCTAGTACCTGTAGATCTGGATGCGACTTATGCTTCTGCTTCAATTTCTTAATTTTCCTCTTAAGGCATTTTGCTAACCACCATAAACTATTATAATCCTTGGTGATTTTCTTCTTTCTCTTTTTGTCTTTGACACTCTCACGAGCCAACTTCTCAAATGCTGTATTTGTCTCTGCGAAATTGTCAGACAGAGATTTGTATCTTGCCTTGATTACTCTTTCCAAAACCTCCTGTTGAGCAATCACTTCCTTTAGTTGCTTAATTTTTTCTGATTTCTTTGAATTTTTTCTTTTTGATGTTTCACCTTCATCAATGGGAGTAAAAGTCTCACAGTCCTATGCAAATTCCATGGAGTATTCTGGGATTTTAATGGGTGGAATTTCATCTTCTTGCTCTGGCTCTGTTTCCGAGTCTGTGTATGGTAGATTAAGAATATTTGTCTTCTTTACTATAGGCTTCTCTGAAGTGGTTTCAAAATATAATTTTTTCTTTTCTCTTTGAGACTTTATGCCGGAAATCCTATCCTCTGGTGGTCCTAGAAGATCTCTCCTCCTCCTCGAGCTACTCTGAGGAGTTAATTGATTTTTCCCAACTTTCTTCTGCTCATTCATGGGTCGTGTTTGGGTCTCAAAGCCTTCCCAAAAAAGAAAACGTTGCCAAGTCCTTCCTCTTTGTCTTAGTTCTTCTAGGATTATCAATTTGATTAGGCTGAAATGACAAAGAGTGTTTTTCATACTTAGAGGTTCAACCCTAATCTTTTTACATACTTTGGTTAGGCTTTTGTGAAAGAAAAAAGGTAAATTAAGGAGAGTCTTCCCTATGAAATGATCTAAGAGTTTGAAATGATATAGCATCATCTTATCATACCTGCCTTCTGAGGTTATATAGAGTTGAGTTCCTTTGAAAAGGTCTTGCCATTCGTCCTCCAGATGAGAAACTGACATGCTTTTCTTCCAGGTGATATTTCTAAATTATGCCTTAAGGTATGCTCTGAAATTCAGATTCTTGGTTGTTGTTGTCTTAAACTAGCTCTGGCCTGATCTAGGTAAGCTGGTTGATGTGGCAATGGTGGCTTCATCAACTATCATTTCTAAAGAGCCCACACTGGCTCTGTTTCCATCATATGATTTAGCAAACCCTTCAGCTGTTGTTTGGTGGAAACCATTCTGTAACCTTTCAACATAACCCATGCAGCCTGCGTCTGAGAAACATTTTTTCACATCTGGATGTGACTGTAAAAAGGACAGGTTGTCCAATTCTTTCCTCAGTAATAAACCACTTAGTTTCCTTGCCATTTGTAACTCGAAACTCAGACAATTTGCAAACAATGTCATAGTAGTTTCCTGATTGAACCATGGTATGGCGCTGGTGAAAACTCTCGGTGTTGCCAATTCAAATATGGAACCATAACATATTGCCTATGAATGGTGCGTGTTCAAAATGTGAAGTGTCGATTTGATGTTGCCGACTGAGTAGTACTGCACCTTTACCTGTGATGATGAATGTGAATTCGTCATATCCACCACCATCATTGTTGAAGCGTGCATTCACAAACACGATCCGCCATGATATCCGATTTAGACGTGCATAACATAATCCTCATCATCATTTGCTTTCACCAACACCTCATAATGATTATGTGATGTGTGTTGAGTGTGTCGTCTTTTTGATTTCTGAAATCGTGGAAGAAAAACACGTGTTTCGTGCTTTCACCAGCTAACTGTCTGCGAGAAAGTACTCCTTAACTGTTTAAACTCGCCACTTTCACCAGCTAACATCAACCTTGCAACACACGTTAGCTATTGAAAGTCTTTTCATGATATTTTATAGAAACAACCTTTATGGATCAACTTATCTCTAAGGCATGAATTTAAAACCTAAGTTTTGACACTAGAAGAAATTAAAAACAAATAGAGAAACCTACAGATGACCATGCTATCACCTACAAAATGAAACTAAGTGATTGATTCATTTTGGGAGCTAACACCTAGTATGGTCGCCAATTCTATTACGAGGAAAATCTCTCTATGGCTAGGGTGAACCACAACAGACGGAAATGATTGCATAAATCAACTCTATCCCAGAAACATGCTATATAAACCAATGTGTAAGTGAGATAAGAAAGAGGCCTACCTCATCCAGATGTTTGATAATGTCCATCGTTGAACACTCCGACCCAAAGCTATATATGCCTACAACAAATTCTCAACAAATAAGAAAAAACAAGCATATGGTGGCAATATGAAAGGTTAGCACATTAGATAGCATAATCCATCAATATACATAACAAATATGCCCATGGATAATAATTCATATATTTTCAAGACAAATTGGACGGGAAGAGAGTATTTCTATTAATAAATGATCAACATAAGTGAAAATATTACAAAATTCCGTGTCAGCACGGTTCGGAACTGAGAAACCAAGTTCCCTAGCTGGGCCTCCACCACTTCAATCCTCCACCAAAGGAACACTCATAGAAAAGAGACAATGAGGTTCTCCATCAATAAGGGAATATCTTGGGGGCTAAACAATGTTTTCAGACTTAAAGGACAAAGGGATGTAGACTCAATATGAAGTAAATAATTTCTCCAGAGTAACTTTGCTCTCAAAGTTGAATTCTTTCTCCTTTTCTGTAGCTCAGAATTGGCCTCTTTATAGCCTTCAGAATGGAACTGAAGGTCCGAGTCAAAACGTTTCCAGTATATGGAAGGCCAAGGACCAGAGATCTCCTATTGTGATATGGAAACCTAAAATTTAATTTCATTTTCTGGCATAAATCCCGATATATGCGGGCTATAGTAGAGTAGCCTACATATATGTTTGTTGTATAGTGTGCAAGATGCGTACAAGTGGAAAAATTTGTATTTTTGTCTCTACATTCTAGTAACAGGGAAGACAAGTCTACACAGGGAAATGGAATAAGGCCTTATGTGCAAGATTGCACAAGGTGAGGTAAATATTGCTATAACAATTTCCTCTCAGATATCCATCTTGGGTAGCAAACTTAGTTTCGGTTAGGAAGAAAATCGTGAAATCATATTGTGTTTTGATTTTTAGAAATTTAAATAAGTCTTCACTAAAGGATAACTACCCTCTCCCTAAGATGGATTATATTTTGTAGAGAGTAGTTGGAGCCATTATAATTTCTATGATTGATGATTTTTCTGGCTACAACCATATTTCTATGCATAAAGATGATCGATAATTGGCTGCATTTACTACACCTTGGGGAACATTCATGTATGATAAAATTCCATTTGGCTTGATGAATGTAGGTGCAACCTTTCAGAGAGCTATGGATATAGCTTTTGTTGGTGAAAAATATAAATTTATTGTTATTTATTTGGATGATTTGACTATTTTTTCATATTCAAATGAAGATCATTTAAAACATCTTAGACACACATTTATGAAATATAAGAAATATAGTTTATCTTTGAATCCTAAGAAATCTCATTTTTCAATGTAGGAAGGTAAACTATTGGGACATAACATTTCTAAGGAAGGTGTTAAGAATGATCCTCACAGAGTTGAAGCAATTAAATTCATTAGCTTTCCTAGAAATAAGAAAGAGATTCAATCCTTTCCCGGTAAGATGTATTTTTTAGGAAGCTTTATTCCTAACTTTGTTGAAATTGTTAAAGATTTAACAAATATGTTGAAGAAAGATAATGATGTCAAGTGGTATTCAAAATCTAGATATTCATTTGAATAGATAAATAATGCTTTGGGTGAAGCACCGATTTTGTGACTACACTAGAAAAAATGCTCGACAAAGTGTTCTTGAAAATCGAGCTCATCTTCAGAAATTGCACTATGCCTCATTGACCAAAACCCTAGTGCGGAAGATACTCCCAAAAATGGTTTTTCGGTCGAAGGAATGATAGCATAGGGGCCCCACTAGCTGAAAATCAGTGCTCTTAATCCAATTCAACTGACGGTTCGTGCATTTGAGTCTCGGTTCGATTTTTATCGTGAGTTGCAACTCGCCTCCTCAAGTCATTTAGGGACATGTGGTCAATTTGATCTGGGGGCATAAAATCCAAAACGAGTAGTATTAAAAACTTCCATAAGATCCCTCAAGTCAATTTGGCCAAGGCCCACATGACTACACTAGGAAAAAACACCCGAGATAGTTTTCTTGAAAATTGACCTCCTCTTTAGAAATTGTACTATGCCTCATTGACCAAAACCCTAGTGTTGGAGATAATCCAACAAATGGTTTTCTGGTCGACATAATGATAGATTAGGAGCCGCAATAGCTAAAAACCAATGCTATGGATAAAATGCAACCGACAGTTCATGCATCTGAGTCTCGATTTGAGCTTTATCGATAGTTGTAACTCACCTCCTCAAGCCATTCAAGGACATGTGGCCAATTTGGTTTGGGGGCATAAAATCCAAACCGAGTAGAATAATGGAGTTCTGTAAGCTCCTACAAGTGTGTTTGGCCAAGTCCCATGTGACTACACTAGAAAAAAATGCCCGACAGAGTGTTCTTGAAAATCTACCTCATCTTCAGAAATTGCACTATGCCTCATTGAACAAAACCCTAGTGCTAGAGATACTCCAACAAATGGTCATTCGATCAACGAAATGATAGCGTAGGGGCCCCACTAGATGAAAACCGATGCTCTTAATCCAATGCAACTGATGGTTCATGCATCTGAGTCTTGATTTGATTTTTATCACGAGTTCCAACTTGCCTCCACAAGCAATTTAGGGACATGTGGTTAATTTGATCCATGGGCATAAAATCCAAACCGAGTAGCATAACGAACTTACGTAATCTCCCATAAGTCTATTTGGCTAAGGTCCACATGAATACACTAGCCAAAAATACCTGACACATTGTTCTTGAAAATTGACCTCCTCTTTAGAAATTGCACTATGCCTCATTGACCAAAACGCTAGTGTTGGAGATACTCTAACAAATGGTTTTTCGGTTAATAGAATGATAGCGTAGGAGCCCCAATATTTGAAACTTGGTGCTCTGCATCCAATGCAACTAAGGGTTCGTGCATCCAAGTCTCGGTTTGAGTTTTATTGATAGTTTCAACTCGCCTCCTCAAGCCATTCAAGGACATGTGGCCAATTTCGTTCGGGGGCATAAAATCCAAACCGAGCAGCATAATGGAGTTTTGCAACTCCCGCAAGTCTCTTTGGACAAGGCCCATGTGACTACACTAGCAAAAAATGCTCGACAGAGTGTTATTTAAAATTGACCTCATCTTCAGAAATTGCACCATGCCTCATTGACCAAAACCCTAGTGCCGAAGATACTGCAACAATTTTTTTTTCAGTCGACGAAATGATAGCATAGGAGCCCCACTAGTTGAATCCCAGTGCTCTTAATCCAATGCAACTGACAGTTCTTGCATCTGAGTCCTGGTTTGAGAGTTATCATGAGTTGCAATTTGCCTCCTCAATCCATTTAGGGACATGTGGTCAATTTTTTCTAGGGGCATAAAATCCAAACTGAGTAGCATAAAAGACTTCTGTAATCTCCCGCAAGTCTATTTGGCCAAGGCCCACATGACTACACTAGAAAAAAAGACCCGACATAGTGTTTTTGAAAATCGACCTCCTCTTCATAAATTACACTATGCCTCATTGACCAAAACCCTAGTGTTGGAGATACTCCAACAAATTGTTTTCCGATCGACGAAATGATTGTGTAGGAGCCCCAATAGTTGAAACCAGGTGCTTCAGATCCAATGCAACTAATTTTTTGTGCATCCGAGTCCTGGTTTGAGTTTTATCGATAGTTTCAACTCGCCTCATCAAGCCATTGCATACCAATACCAATACATAGTGAAGTGTTGGAGTTCTTAGTGAAATCCAAATTGTCTAGGAATAAAACCCAACTCAATCTCTATGGTTAGTGATATGTCTACATGTGAAAATTTATTGACTCTAGAACAAGGTAAGAAAACCCATCGCTAGGCAATAAAAAATGGATTCAAAAATAATGTTATTATGGGAAATGTATTCTAGAAATAGAATACAATCATTTCTATTTGCAATATAATTAGTAAACCCTTGTTGGGAATTAAATGCATCCATGACTTAGTCCATGGTGACTTGGAGAGGTTCCTCAACTTTTTAATGGCACAATCCTTGTTGGGAACCAAATCCAAGATTTCAACACCATAATCAAAATCCTCTTCACTATATCTGATCTAAACTAATACTCATGGAATATAGCATCCATGGTTGTGCAATAATAAGTTCATTTTTTTTTATGGAATTTCACTTTGGAAAAAGACAAGAAGTTCATGTGGGGATTTTATAATTTCCCATCGATTGTTCAAAGGAATGCCTAAATGGTATATTGGGTAATGGAATGCAATCATTGTTGGTTATTACTAGATTCACCATTCCCATGAAGCCTTGACATTCTTAAATTGGAATTCAATCATTGGGTCCCTGTGACATCTTGACATTATTCAACGAAATGCAAGTCTTGGGCAGAAAACCTAACGTAATCATCTTGGCTAGTGTTCTACCTACATGTGTAGATTTATTGGCTCTAGAATAAGGTAAGTAGGTTGATGCAATTCAATCATTGCTATTTATTCCCATGCCAGGAATCCCCATGAAGCTTTAATATTCTTTAATGAAATGCAAGTTTTCCTAGGCATAAACCCAACTTAATTGTCGTTGGTGTTCTACCTACATGTGTAAATTTATTGTGTCTAGAATAAGGTAAATTGATCCATGGTTATGCAATAACAATTGGATTTAAATGTAATGTTTTTGTGGGTAGTGATCTTGCAGAAATGCAATGCAATAATTAATAATTATTATAGAATTAGTAAACCATTATTAGGATTGATATGTAGCAAGCACTTAATCCATGTTGACTTGGTGAGGTTCCTCGACTCATCATTGACATGATTCATGCTAAGAACCAAMTGTAAKATTTAAMACCATAATCAAAACTCTTTCCACTATATCTGATCTAAATTAATATTGATGGAATCTTACATCCGTGGTTATGCTATAACATTTGTATTTGGTTATGGAATTTGGCTTTGGAACAAGGTAAGAAGTTCATGTGGGTATTTTAGCATTGCCCACTAATTGTTCACAATATGCCTAAATGAGATGTTGGGTCATGGACTGCAATCATTGCAAGTTATTCCCAGATTGGAAATCCCTGTTAAGACTTAACATTCTTCAATTGCAATGGAATAATTGGGTCCCAAATCCTTGACATTCTTCAATGAAAATGCATGTCCTAGGCATAAAACCCAACTCAATAACCATGGTTAGTGTTCTATTGCATATTTATTGGCCTTGGAACAAAATAAGTCGATCCTTGGAATGAAATCATTATTGGTTATTCACAAAGTCACCATCCCCATGAAGCCTTAACATTATTCAACAAAATGTAAGTTTTCATGGGCATAAAACCCAACTCAAACATTGTGGTCAATGTTTTGTCTACATGTGCATATTTATTGGCTCTAGACCAAGGTAAGTAGATATATGGTTATGCAATGCAAATTGGATTTGCATGTAATATTATTGTGGGCAATTGTAATGAATAAATGTAATTCAATCATTGTCAGTTGGGATAAAATTAATAAACACTTGTTAAAAATGAAATGCGGAAAATACTTAGTCAGTAACTTGGCGAGGGTTCCTAGATTTTTCAATGACATGAGCCTTTCTATAAACCAAATACAAGGTTCCAACACGAGAATAAAAATTGTTATAGTATATATTATCTAAATTGATAGTCCTGGAATCTTACATCCATGGTTAAGAAATATGAAGTGCATTTATTATGGAATTTGGCTCTAGAAAAAGGTAATAAGTGCATGTGGGGGTTTAACATTTCCCACTAATTGTTCAAAATAATACCTAAACAAGATGTTGTGGTAATCATTATTTGTTATTCACATATTGTCCATCGTCATGAAGCCTTATCATTCTTTGATTGTAATGCAATCATTAGGTCCCCATGAAGCTTTTATATTCTTCAACAAAACACAAGTCCTATACATAAAATCCAACTCAATCACCATGGTTGGTGTTCTATCTACATGTGCATATTTATTATCTCTGGAAAAAGGTAATCATATCCATGGAATAAAAACATTGTTGGTTATTCCTAGACTCACAATTCCCATGAAATCACAACATTCTTCAATGAAATGTAGGTTATGCTAGGAAGAAAACCCAACTGAATCACCATGGTTAGTGTGATGCCCACATTTTTGGATTAATTGGCTCTGGAAAAAGGTAATTAGACACATGGTTATCCAATAAAAATAAGATTTGAATTTAATGTTGTTGTCGGAAATCGTCTTGTAGAAATGTAAAGCAATTATTGTTGGTTCAGATACATTAGTAAACCATTGTTTGGAATTAAATGTAGCAAGCACTTACTCCATGGTGACTTGGTGAGGTTCCTCAACTTGTCAATGACATGAGCCTTGCTAAGAACCAAATAAAATATTCCAACACCATAATCAAACATAATGCATGCAACATCTTGCATCCATGGTTATTCCCTTTACATACAACAAAATAAATGTATGACTCTAGAATAGAGGAGAGTCAAGGTGACATCCAACTTCTAATTGTCAAGCAGAATGAGCGTTTAGAGAAAACATGGATAAGCATTAACGCATAATGTTATGAATTCTATCAAAGGTTATCCTTTTGACAAGTGAATAATGTTATGAATGTTATCAACGAAGATCCTTTAGAGCCATGGTTATGGAATAAAAATTGGATTTGAATGTAATGTTGTCATGGAATTGGCATTTTTTTTAAATACCTACAATACAGTCATTATTGCGACGTCTTGGAGTTTCTCTCCCATAGCAACCATGTCGGAGATGATACCTCTTACCATCGCTATTGACACCACTGCCTGCGTCGGTCTTACGACGTCTTGGAGTGTCGCTCCCATAGCAACCACGTCAGAGCTTCTACCTCTTACTGTCGTTATTTCCACCACTGGCTACATCGGTCTTACGACGTCTTAGAGTGTCGCTCCCATAGAAACTGCGTCGGAGTTGATACCTCTTACAGTCGCTATTGCAACCACTAACTACGTCGGTCTTACGACGTCTTGGAGTGTCACTCCCATAACAAACATGTCGAAGATGATACCTCTTACTGTCGTTATTTCCACCATTGCCTACGTCAATCTTACGATGCCTGGAGATGTCGCTCCCAATGAAAACATGTAGTGGATATCGACGAAATGAGACGTCGAAATTCTGATGTCTATGATGTCACTGTAGAGATGACTATATGGGGTTTGGACAATCAAATCTGAGATGACACATGTCCGCATGAAACGTCGCAATAGAGACGATAGCTATGGCGTCAGAAAAGAAACGTCATGTGAAACAGCGTTTGAGGGGGTCCGTTGTTTTTCGTTCTCCTGACAATATAAAGTGGTAATTGCGTCGAACACGTCGTCGGAATTTGACCCAAATGTACTAGTGATTGCTATGATATGTGGGAAAGTGCAAGTTTTTTAGATAGCGCGACTGCCTGAAACTGAATATACGATGACAAAATCCCAGCAACATAGTGCCACTGTATGTTCCATGATAGGGTGTGAGGGAAAATGCATAATTATTTTAAATTTAAAAGGAATTAACATGTGCAACTTGGGGGAATTGTGACATGTTGAGGGTGAATATTCTCCATTTTGATTATTAAAAAGTGTTTAATTATGCATGAACTAACAAGTGTCAAAGAAAAAATTCTTATAAAAAGAATGGAGAAGTAGGAGGAAGAGACCCTATTGCTGGATGAATGAAATGTTGTTAAAATTTATATTGTATAAGTTTACTTGTGTGAGTTAGGTTGTTGTCTTGTGTAAGAGGTGGAAGGCTCTCCTTGTGAGGGAAATATTGAGCTAGTTTTGGATCTGAGGTTTTCGTCTCAGAATTCCTTGAAGAGTTCGGTGTAGATCAGGATTTCTTATGGCGAACAATCCACACTGATATTTACATTTTCAACCTTGCCAGGGGTACAAAAGATGTCGATCGTGATGGTAGTAGAAATGCTCGCCATATTCCATTTGACATAAATGTCATTTGTATCAAGTGGAACTACGACATGACCAACTATCTCACTCAAAGTAGATCAAAATTCATCTTGTTTGATTCTTTCAAGCTCTAGAAGAAAATAAGAGCGGTGATGCATATCATCCCAAGGTTTGTCGAAACCATTCATGGCTTTGATGATGGCTTCATCCGAAGGAAAAGTCGCATCTAGGAAATCATGTTGACAAGATAAAGAAGTGGCCCACACGGGACTAGACACGAGATCCTCCTTGTCTGTCGACGAGGGAACATGATCGGGATTGACGGAATAGTCGAGGATAGCTTGATACACAATCGTTGTTGCCGATAGTGGCATGGCCATCCCAACATGCGACTAGCCTTCACAAGAAAAATTCGGGGAAGGTAGGGTCCATGAGTCACTCAAATAAGAAGTGCAGAAAGGAATGGACCTCCCTGTCGATACGGGCCTACTGGACATGGCATAAACATGATGGCTCAGTGCTGAGAAGTCAAAAGTACCGATAAGGGAGGAATTCATTCTGACACCGATATTCTCAATTGTCGGCTGAGAATTGTTGATGAAAGGGATAGACGGTCCAAGAGATGCATTAGGACTAGAGCACGCAAAGGATAACTGATCGATCGTCACAATATTACCTTCATGAGGAAAACAAACAATACGAAAGACAGAAGACACGACGACGATCATAGCATCAAGAGGCGCATCAACTACCTCAACTTCCACCTCTACCTTCATCCCACCTAACTGGACTGGAAAGGCAGGGAGAATACCGTGAAGGTGGAAGGAATGACTGTCAAAGGAAGTCAACATGTTTGATGAATTGGAAATATTCAGAGAACCGAGAGCTTTCCAACAGACCAGGGACATCACACACATAGCAATGCCTTCATCAACAATCATACGTTTGATGGTATAATTTGAGTACTCCATGTGGATTTGGAAAGCCACATGGTAAGGCAAGCGAGGCTTAACATCTATGACATCAAACTTGATAAATTTTGAGCCACTGGTTTCTAGAGCTCCCAAGTAAGAGAGTAAGGAATTCCTCTGTGAAGGACACGTCTGGAGTACCTCCAAAGCTGACATCGCACAAGGGGTTTGACCTAGGTCCTCAACAATAGAGTAGTTCTGGGTGGCTCTAGCATTTGGATGATGGGTAGAGCGCTTAAGTACTCCTTTCGGAATACGAGGCGGTGGCTCTGGTTTCTAAATATGTAAAGTCATCTCCAGAGGAGGAGGAGGAGATTTTAGACCAGGAATAGTTTGTTTAGAACTATAGTCTCGAGATTGAGTGGCTACATCAATTTTTGCATCAACCATATTGATACACAAATAGTTTCCATTTTGTGACTGCTGGTTTTGACCCTCACCAACTGCATTTATGGCGTTTGAGGAGCTCGAGGCTAGGTGTTGATTATGTGGGAATGGATTTTTTAGCACGATGAGAGATTGAGATAATAGCCTCGCCGCTTCTGCAATTTTGGGGCACAAAAGAGTAATGTGATCGTCTGTGCAAAGATTACAGGGAAAATTCACCATGCGTATTTCTCATTTTCCCTCTCCAGAATTATTACCTGTCTTCTCATTATTATTATTGTCCTTGGGTTTATTACCATTTTTCCCACCCTTATGGTTATTACATCCTTTCTTCTTATTACCTCCTAGTTGTTGGTTACCATTCGAGTTGGTCGATGATTGCACAGAGTGTACATCTTCTGACTGAGTGGGGTTGGAAGACACATACGAGGTTGGTTCTCCTGCAAACTGTCTTAGAGACAACTCTTTCATCTGGCTTGTCACTGATTCTGCGAAATTTACATTGGTGACACCTACAATTCCATCGACATGAGGTCTGGGCTTTTGTCTCAGGTCGTAAGTTGAACATGGTGCATCTGGAAGAAGGTGATATAACATCCTAGACTGAGCATATATCAATTCTAATTGTTGGGCTCTAAAGATCGCTTCTTCCTCAGTGGTAACCCCAGAAGTGGCAACGTCCTTCGAGATAGGAGGGTGCAAAGACTTAAGAAACCATTCTAAAAGAAAGGTTGGGGGTATAGGGGTCTTAATCAACCTCTTTGGTCGATGCCACTCTTGGATATGGTCCGAGATATGAGTGGCGATATCCTGGCGTAAAGTAGACAACAATTCTAGGCCAACATCATAACGAATGGCCAACTGGAAGTGGTTAAGAAAGACCATCACCAACTGACTAAAAGTCCCATATGCCCTCCTAGGTAGCTCAATATACCATTTTGCAGCAACTCCGATGAGGGTGAGTTGAAATAATCATAAGTGAATAAAATCGTCATTAAGGGAGTTTGATGAGCACCAAAGGTGAAAGGTAGTGGCGTGATCACCAGGATCCTCTCCATTATTACCCTCTAACTTTGGGATGTTCGAAGGAAGTTTGGTGGGGATAGGGGGCCATGTAGGATTGTGACTCACAGGGTCATTCATTAACTTAGACAAATCTAGTAGATTGAGCGTGGCCAGAAAAGGGAGACAGGGTTGCGACATCTAGCCCCAGCCTCCTGAGAAAGACCTTGGTTGTGGAACTGCAGACCATCCAAGGTTCTAGTAGACACCATGGCCCTGGCTGATATTATAAGGCCCTCCTCCAGGATGATTCATAAACGATTCGTTGGGCATCATTCTAGCTGGAATGTTCTGTGGAGGGTTATAGAAATTCCCCCGAGCCAGATTAGATCCAGGTTGGGGGTTTCCCAAGGCGTTAAATTGACCTCCTCTGGGTTGGAATCCAGAGGATAAAGGTGGATTCGTCATGCCAAACGTATTGGTTGGAATCTGCATCGAGGAGGTAGAGTTGTAGGGAGGAACTTGAGCTAAAGCTTGTCTTCCACCTTGATTATTCCACCCAGAAGTAGGAGGATTGGACCCAGGGTTAAACACAGGAATGCCTCTCGTATTAGGAGTCATTTGAGGGATTTGAGATCCACCAAATAAAAAAGGAGTGTAGGGAGGTGTACTGCCCCCAAGCCCAATGCTAGCATTAGGGCCAGCAGTTTGGATGGAGCTCGAAAACTGTGAAGTGAAGGTGGGCATACCATAAGAAAAAGGACTAGAAGACATAGGGATGGACTGAACATTGTAGCCCAGAAAGTGGCCAAGAGACCCAAAAGGGTTCAAGGCGGTAGCTTGAGCGTTCACTATAGGTCGAGCCATAGTAATGATAAGTACCTCTGACACTACAACCATAGAGGTTGTAGGAGTCGAAGGGGTTCCATTAACTATAGTGGGTATGGGAGTCGAAGGGATCTCAGAATTATGAATACTAGGTTCAGTACTCATCCTTGTAGAATCACAAGTCTAAATGATGGACGTGTTTGTACCACGTATAATAAATCTACATCTTTTAGAAGGCAAGGACACTAAATCTGGTGGTAAATCTAACAAGCGACGAGACCGACGGGGAGGCTAGTCCGACCCCACGATGACTTAAGAATCTAAAGATAAAAATACATCCTAAGGCCAACTAGTAATCAAAGAGCACACCAAAATTCAAACGACCAATATGCATGCAGATGGGGTAAAGTGGCTAAGTGGTCTCCCTCCCTAAAGAAGGTATGTCTCGCCCAAGAGGGGCCTGAGACTCCCTTCTAAATATCGGAGGTAACATAATCAGTTATAACGACCCTCGTGGGTTTAACAACTAGTTGGTTAGACCCCTTCGAAGAGGTAATCCTCCACAAAGGCTATGTGTTGTCCAACCCTTATCTGACCCAGGATACCTGCAGAATAACCCCTACAAGTAACCTATGAGACACCTAAGTCAAGCAAGTAATAAACCATTGTATAATTGACACACAGATGAGAATTCGTACGTTAGGTCCACTATGTGGGCAGGGTAGTAAAGCCCCGAAAACTTGAAAGCACTGCCTCTCATGGAGGTAACGACACTAACAAGATCCCCAGAAATATCTTTGATGCTAGGAAGGTATTGAGGGGATATCCATTCAACCAACTTCACGTGACCTCGTGATTAACTCTGGTGTGAGCAGAGCCTCCTGATCTTACCAATTATACAATGGATTTCTCCACTCCTTGACTCAGACACATATGTTAATTTAATTTCCTTGGAGAAGTTTACTCACAAAATCCTATTCCAAGGCACTAAATCCTAGGCTAGTTTGTGCACCCTAGAAAGTAAAATCGTGACTAATGAATTTTAGATTATAGCGTTGATTTTAATGGCCGTGGTTACTCAAAAAGGTATGGTAGTGAAACTCATGGTGTTATGACTCTACAAGAGAAGTACATATGAAAATAATTCAATGTCCTAACTTTAACTTTCAATGAATGATATGCTTCTAAAAAACAATGCAATTTTTCAAATTCAACTCTGCAATTCAGAAGTAAAAATGCAATCTTTCAATATATGCACTAAGCTAATGATAAAAATTAAAAAGACAAAAATTCCAAGAAATGCAAAATGCCTATTTTTTTTGTATTTTCAATATATCGAAACTGAAAATGCATGGAATGAAAAGTAACTTGATATATAGCCCTACTGTGTATAAAAAAGAGATAACTCAAGTAGGATACCAAGAAACAAAATACTCAGTCCAATGTACAAGGACAATAAAAATGAAAAGATGAAGAGAAATACTTCGCCCATAAATTAAACCAAAAGAGGGTTTCCTGTCATTCCACAAGCACTTAACAGGCACTACACAGACCCACGAAGGCTCAACAAGCATTGAATCCCACCCAGCAAACACCAAACCAGGAAAAAAGGCAAGGAAAATTGATGTACATGACTATTTTGGAAAACATATCGTATATATGTAGCTTGCGGTGAGACAACCTACGTGTATACGTGACTGTCAAGGCAAAAGGCGTGCATATGCTTTAAAACAAGGCTAGGCAAGGGAGAAAGGCTGAAAACTCAGACCCAGAGTGAACAGGAGATGTCAAGCAATGATGCGACAAGAACCACAATAGAAACGAGATAAATCTAAGGAGAAAAGTACTTCAAACTCTAAGAAAGAATATTCATCCCTAGTATGGTCGCCAATTGTGTTACAAGGAAAATCTCTCTATGGCTAAGGTGAACCACAATAGACGGAAATGACTGCAGAAATCAACTCTATCCCAGAAACACGCTATATAAACCAATGTGTAAGCGAGATAAGAAAGAGGCCTACCTCGTCCAAATGTTTGATGATGTCCATCATTGAACACTTTGACCCAAAGCTATATATGCCTGCAACAAATTCTCAACAAATAAGAAAAAACAAGCATATGGTGGCAATATGAAAGGTTAGCACATTAGATAGAATAATCCATCAATATACATAAAAAATATTCCCATGGATAATAATTCATATATTTGCAAGACAAATTGGATGGGAAGAGAGTATTTCTATTAATAAATGATCAACAGAAGTGAAAACATTAAAAAATTTCGTGTCAGCATGGTTCGGAACCGAGAAACCAAGTTCCCCAGCTGGGCCTCCACCACTTCAATCCTCCACCAAAGGAACGCTCATAGAAAAGAGACAATGAGGTTCTCCATCAATAAGGGAATAGCTTGGGGGCTAAACAATGTGTTCAGACTTAAAGGACAAAGGGATGCAGACTCAATATGAAGTAAATAATTTCTCCAGAGTAACTTTGCTCTCAAAGTTGAATTCTTTCTCCTTTTCCGTAGCTCAGAATTGGCCTCTTTATAGCCTTCAGAATGGAACTGAAGGGCCGAGTCAAAACGTTTCTAGTATATGGAAGGCCAAGGACCAGAGATCTCCTGTCGTGATATGGAAACCCAAAATTTAATTTCATTTTCTGGCATAAATCCCGATGTACGCGAGCTGTAGTAGAGTAGCCTATGTATATGTTTGTTGTATAGTGTGCAAGATGCGTACAAGTGGAAAAATTTGTATTTTTGTCTCTGCATTCTAGTAACAGGGAAGACAAGTATACATAGGGAAATGGAATAAGGCCCTCTATGCAATATTGCACAAGGTGAGGCAAATATTGCTATAACAAGTTCCTCTCAGATATCCAACTCGGGTAGCAAACTTAGTTTCAGTTAGGAAGAAAATCGTGAAATCATATTGTGTTTTGATTTTTCAAATTTAAATAAGTCTTCACTAAAGGATAACTACCCTCTCCCTAAGATGGATTATATTTTGTAGAGAGTAGTTGGAGCCATTATAATTTCTATGATTGATGGTTTTTCTGGTTACAACCATATTTCTATGCATAAAGATGATAGATAATTGGCTGCATTTACTACACCTTGGGGAACATTCATGTATGATAAAATGCCATTTGGTTTGATGAATGTAGGTGCAACCTTTCAGAGAGCTATGGATATAGCTTTTGTTGGTGAAAAAGATAAATTTATTGTTATTTATTTTGATGATTTGACTATTTTTTCATATTCAGATGAAAATCATTTAAAACATCTTAGACACACATTTATGAAATGTAAGAAATATGGTTTATCTTTGAATCCTAAGATATCTCATTTTTCAATGTAGGAAGGTAAACTATTGGGACATAACATTTCTAAGGAAGGTGTTAAGAATGATCCTCACAGAGTTGAAGCAATTAAATTCATTAGCTTGCCTAGAAATAAGAAAGAGATTCAATCCTTTCCCGGTAAGATTTATTTTTTAAGAAGCTTTATTCCTAACTTTGTTGAAATTGTTAGAGATTTAACAAATATGTTGAAGAAAGATAATGATGTCAAGTGGTATTCAAAATCTAGATATTCATTTGAATAGATAAATAAATCTTTGGGTGAAGCACAGATTTTGCGACTACACTAGAAAAAATGCTCCATAAAGTGTTCTTGAAAATCGAGCTCATCTTCAGAAATTGCACTATGCCTCATTGACCAAAACCCTAGTGCCGAAGATACTCTCAAAAATGGTTTTTCGGTCAAAGGAATGATAGCATAGGGGCCCCACTAGCTGAAAATTAGTGCTCTTAATCCAATTCAATTGACGGTTCGTGCATTTGAGTCTCGGTTTGATTTTTATCATGAGTTGCAACTCGCCTCCTCAAGTCATTTAGGGACATGTGGTCAATTTGATCTGGGGGCATAAAATCCAAAATGAGTAGTATAAAAAACTTCCATAAGATCCCTCAAGTCAATTTGGCCAAGGCCCACATGACTACACTAGGAAAAAACACCCGACATAGTTTTCTTGAAAATTGACCTCCTCTTCAGAAATTGCACTATGCCTCATTGACCAAAACCCTAGTGTTGGAGACAATCCAACAAATGGTTTTTAGGTCGACATAATGATAGTGTATGAGCCGCAATAGCTAAAAACCAGTGCTATGGATAAAATGCAACTGACGGTTCGTGCATCCGAGTCTCGATTTGAGCTTTATCGATAGTTGTAACTCACCTCCTCAAGCCATTCAAGGACATGTGGCCAATTTGGTCTGGGGGCATAAAATCCAAACCAAGCAGCATAATGGAGTTCTATAAGCTCCTACAAGTGTTTTTGGCCAAGTCCCATGTGACTACACTAGAAAAAAATGCCCGACGGAGTGTTCTTGAAAATCTACCTCATCTTCAAAAATTGCACTATGCCTCATTGAACAAAACCCTAGTGCTAGAGATACTCCAAAAAATGGTCATTCGATCGACGAAATGATAGCATAGGGGCCCCACTAGATGAAAACTGGTTCTCTTAATCCAATGCAACTAATGGTTCATGCATCTGAGTCCTGGTTTGAGTTTTATCATGAGTTCCAACTCGCCTCCACAAGCCATTTGGCTAGGGTCCACATGAATACACTAGCCAAAAATACCTGACACATTGTTCTTGAAAATTGACCTCCTCTTTAGAAATTGCACTATGCCTCATTGACCAAAACCCTAGTGTTGGATATACTCTAACAAATGGTTTTTCGGTCGATAGAATGATAGCGTAGGAGCCCCAATAGTTGAAACTTGGTGCTCTGCATCCAATGCAACTAAGGGTTCGTGCATCCAAGTCTCGGTTTGAGTTTTATTGATAGTTGCAACTCGCCTCCTCAAGCCATTCAAGGACATGTGGCCAATTTCGTTCGGGGGCATAAAATCCAAACCGAGAAGCATAATGGAGTTTTGCAAGCTCTCGCAAGTCTCTCTGGACAAGGCCCATGCGACTACACTAGAAAAAAATGCTTGACAAAGTGTTATTTAAAATCGACCTCATCTTCAAAAATTGCACCATGCCTCATTGACCAAAACCATAGTGCCGAAGATACTGCAACAAATGGTTTTTCAGTCGACGAAATGATAGCATAGGAGCCCTACTAGTTGAATCCCAATGCTCTTAATCCAATGCAGCTGACAGGTCTTGCATCTGAGTCCTGGTTTGAGAGTTATCACGAGTTGCAACTCGCCTCCTCAATCCATTTAGAGACATGTGGTCAATTTTTTCTAGGGGCATAAAATCCAAACTGAGTAGCATAACAGACTTTTGTAAGCTCCCTCAAGTCTATTTGGCCAAGGCCCACTTGACTACACTAGAAAAAAAGACTCAACATAGTGTTTTTGAAAATCGACCTCCTCTTCAGAAATTACACTATGCCTCATTGACCAAAACCCTAGTGTTGGAGATACTCCAACAAATTGTTTTCCGATCGACGGAATGATTGCGTAGGAGCCCCAATAGTTGAAACCAAGTGCTTCAGATCCAATGCAACTAATTGTTCGTGCATCCGAGTCCTGGTTTGAGTTTTATCAATAGTTTCAACTCGCCTCATCAAGCCATTGCATACCAATACCAATACATAGTGAAGTGTTGGAATTCTTAGTGAAATCCAAATTGTCTAGGAATAAAACCCAACTCAATCTCTATGGTTAGTGATATGTCTACATGTGAAAATTTATTGACTCTAGAACAAGGTAAGAAAACCCATCGCTAGGCAATAAAAAATGGATTCAAAAATAATGTTATTATGGGAAATGTATTCTAGAAATAGAATACAATCATTGCTATTTGCAATATAATTAGTAAACCCTTGTTGGGAATTAAATGCATCCATGACTTACTCCACAGTGACTTGGAGAGGTTCCTCAACTTGTTAATGGCACAATCCTTGTTGGGAACCAAATCCAAGATTTCAACACCATAATCAAAATCCTCTTCACTATATCCGATCTAAACTAATACTCATGGAATATAGCATCCATGGTTGTGCA
>ML789008.1:397251-416061 GCA_009831015.1 Picea engelmannii
TGCAATAATTAATATTATTATAGAAATAGTAAACCATTATTAGGATTGATATGTAGCAAGCACTTAATCCATGTTGAATTGGTGAGGTTCCTCGACTCATCATTGACATGATTCATGCTAAGAACCAAATGTAAGATTTAACAACATAATCAAAACTCTTTCCACTATATCTGATCTAAATTAATATTGATGGAATCTTACATCCGTGGTTATTCTATAACATTTGTATTTGGTTATGGAATTTGGCTTTGGAACAAGGTAAGAAGTTCATGTGGGTATTTTAGAATTGCCCACTAATTGTTCACAATATGCCTAAATGAGATGTTGGGTCATGGACTGCAATCATTGCAAGTTATTCCTAGATTGGAAATCCCTGTTAAGACTTAACATTCTTCAATTGCAATTGAATCATTGGGTCCCAAATCCTTGACATTCTTCAACGAAAATGCATGTCCTAGGCATAAAACCCAACTCAATCATCATGGTTAGTGTTCTATTGCATATTTATTGGCCTTGGAACAAAATAAGTCGATCCTTGGAATGAAATCATTATTGGTTATTCACAAAGTCACCATCCCCATGAAGCCTTAACATTATTCAACAAAATGTAAGTTTTCATGGGCATAAAACCCAAATCAAACATTGTGGTCAATGTTTTGTCTACATGTGCATATTTATTGGCTCTAGACTAAGGTAAGTAGATATATGGTTATGCAATGCAAATTGGATTTGCATGTAATATTATTGTCGGCAATTGTAATGTAGAAATGTAATTCAATCATTGTCAGTTGGGATAAAATTAATAAACACTTGTTAAAAATGAAATGCAAAAAATACTTAGTCAGTAACTTGGCGAGGGTTCCTAGACTTGTCAATGACATGAGCCTTTCTATAAACCAAATACAAAGTTCCAACACGAGAATAAAAATTGTTATAGTATATATTATCTAATGATAGTCATGGAATCTTACATTCATGGTTAAGAAATATGAAGTGCATTTATTATGGAATTTGGCTCTAGAAAAAAGCAATAAGTGCATGTGGGGGTTTAACATTTCCCACTAATTGTTCAAAATAATACCTAAACAAGATTTTGTGGTAATCATTATTGGTTATTCACATATTGTCCATCATCATGAAGCCTTATCATTCTTTGATTGTAATGCAATCATTAGGTCCCCATGAAGCTTTGATATTCTTCAACAAAACACAAGTCCTAGGCATAAAATCCAACTCAATCACCATGGTTGGTGTTTTGTCTACATGTGCATATTTATTATCTCTGGAAAAAGGTAATCATATCCATGGAATAAAAACATTGTTGGTTATTCCTAGACTCACAATTCCCATGAAATCACAACATTCTTCAATGAAATTAAGGTTATGCTAGGAATAAAACCCAACTCAATCACCGTGGTTAGTGTGATGCCCACATTTTTGGATTAATCAGCTCTGGAAAAAGATAATTAGACACATGGTTATCCAATAAAAATAAGATTTGAATTTAATGTTGTTGTCGGAAATCGTCTTATAGAAATGTAAAGCAATTATTGTTGGTTCGGATACATTAGTAAACCATTGTTTGGAATTAAATGTAGCAAGCTCTTACTCCATGGTGACTTGGTGAGGTTCCTCAACTTGTCAATGACATGAGCCTTGCTAAGAACCAAATAAAATATTCCAACACCATAATCAAACATAATGCATGCAACATCTTGCGTCCATGGTTATTCCCTTTACATACAACAAAATACATGTATGACTCTAGAATAGAGGAGAGTCAAGGTGACATCCAACTTCTAATTGTCAAGCAGAATGAGCATTTAGAGAAAACATGGATAAGCATTAACGCATAATGTTATGAATGCTATCAAAGGTTATCCTTTTGACAAGTGAATAATGTTATGAATGTTATCAACGAAGATCCTTTAGAGCCATGGTTATGGAATAAAAAATGGATTTGAATGTAATGTTGTCATGGAATTGACATTTTTTTAAAATACCTACAATATAGTCACTATTGCGACATCTTGGAGTTTCGTTCCCATAGCAACCATGTCAGAGTTGATACCTCTTACCGTCGCTATTGAGACCACTGCCTACGTCAGTCTTATGACGTCTTGGAGTGTCTCTCCCATAGAAGCCACATCAGAGCTTCTACCTCTTACCATCGCTATTTCCACCACTCCCTACATCGGTCTTACAATGCCTTGGAGTGTTGCTCCCATAGAAACCACGTCAGAGATGATACCTCTTACCGTCGCTATTGCAACCACTGCCTACGTCGGTCTTACGACGTCTTGGAGTGTCACTCCCATAACAACCATGTCGAAGCTGATACCTCTTACTGTCGTTATTTCCACCATTGCCTACGTCAATCTTACGATGCCTGGAGATGTCGCTCCCAATGAAAACATGTAGTGGAGATCGACGAAATGAGACGTCGAAATTCTGATGTCTATGATGTCACTGTAGAGATGACTATATGGGGTTTGGACAATCAAATCTGAGATGACACATGTCCGCATGAAACGTCGCAATAGAGACGATAGTTGTGGCATCGAAAAAGAAACGTCATGTGAAACGATGTTTGAAGGGGTCCATTGTTTGTCATTCTCCCGACAATATAAAGTGGCAATTGCGTCAAACACACCATCAAAATTTGACCCAAATGTACTAGTGATTTCTATGATATGTGGTAAAGTGCAAGTTTTTCAGATAGCGTGACTGCCTAAAACTGAATATACGATGACAAAATCCCAGCAACATAGTGCCACTGTATGTTCCATGATAGGGTGTGAGGGAAAATGCATAATTATTTTAAATTTAAAAGGAATAAACATGTGCAACTTGGGGGAATTGTGACGTGTTGAGGGTGAATATTCTCCATTTTGATTATTAAAAATTGTTTAATTATGCATGAGCTAACAAGTGTCAAAGAAAAATTTCTTATAAAAAGAATGGAGAAGTAGGAGGAAGAGACCCTATTGTTGGATGAATGAAATGTTGTTAAAGTTTATATTGTATAAGTTTACTTGTGTGTGTTAGGTTGCAATCTTGTGCAAGAGGTGGAAGGCTCTCCTTTTGAGGGAAAGATTGAGCTAGTTTTGGATCTGAGGTTTTGTGTGTGATCCCTCTACGTCTCAAGGGGATAAGGGGGGAGAAGAGAAGCCATAGCATTGGCTGGGAGGTACCGGTGAAGTCTTGGATTAGTAGGAAAAATAAAAGAAAGTTACGCCAATTTTCGGTTGAGGATCATCATCAACAATATTTTACTTCGGTTACGGTATTTAACAAAATAATGGTTGTAGGGTTATGTAGAATTCTTGTAGTAAAATTTCCAGTTTTGAATGTTGGTATAATAAATTTGGTTATTGAATGTGCATGGATCTATTGTTCTTGTGGGTAAATTTTACTATATGCTAAAAATTTATATATGGTGTGGAGTACTCTACCTTCGAATTTATAAATGGTTATAAAACAAATTCGAATTTCACTATTAGATTATTGTTATTAGATTTTATATGCACAGTTAGTAATCCAATTGGAATAATGTTTGGACAATGATGTATATATGTGGAACAATTTTTGGATAGTGATATAAGATTAGATTAAATATGTAATTGTTTATATTTGGTTAAGTTGTTTGCATGGTTTTTTAAGGAAAATAATATGATTCAAATGCTGCGCAAATAACCCAGAAGTTTCAAGTTCAGAATATAAATAATCCTTTAATAGAATGCCTTTCGAAACATAATTTGTTGGTATTGGGTCATAAACCGTTAGAGATCATTACTTTTTCTGAAATAGTAAAAGAAATTTATTTACAAGAAATAGTAAAAGAAGCATTTTGCTTCTAGTTATGGACTTGAAGGCAGGTTGGAGACTTCACTTTCCTCGGTTATTTTCTTCTTTTCTCTTGTACTTGTCAATCCCTTTTGTGGTAATTTGTGATGCTTTATCCTTATAACCTGCATTTACTGGTAAATTGAGATTGATTCTCTCGTTCACCTTGAATTAATGTGGGTTTTCACTACTCATGTGTAGTTTGTCCTTGAATACTTTCTATCCATTGGGTTAGATCTAGTAGGTTATTTTCTTCTTTTCTCTTGTACTTGTCAATCCCTTTTGTGGTAATTTGTGATGCTTTATCCTTATAACCTGCATTTACTGGTAAATTGAGATTGATTCTCTCGTTCACCTTGAATTAATGTGGGTTTTCACTACTCATGTGTAGTTTGTCCTTGAATACTTTCTATCCATTGGGTTAGATCTAGTAGGTTATTTTCTTCTTTTCTCTTGTACTTGTCAATCCCTTTTGTGGTAATTTGTGATGCTTTATCCTTATAACCTGCATTTACTGGTAAATTGAGATTGATTCTCTCGTTCACCTTGAATTAATGTGGGTTTTCACTACTCATGTGTAGTTTGTCCTTGAATACTTTCTATCCATTGGGTTAGATCTAGTAACAGGCTGCTGTCATTTTATAATCTCTTAGATACATTTTTGAAATGCACTTTTCCCCTCTCTCTATTGATTATGATGTGAGTTTTTAATTCTCTCCTTGAATCACATTCCCATGCTCAAATTTATCGAAAAAATCCCATATCAGTAAATGGGATTTCAAATTATGTTCACTCACTAAAGTGTGTTTTATATTAGTGACAACTTTAAGATCATTGGTGCAAAGGTTTTATTTTGAGAATTTTTCTCAAGAGCATGTTGAACCCAGAATCCTTGGGGAGTTTGCGAATATGTAGATAAGCATGTTCTTAGACGTTTCAATAGATTATATTTTGGATGGTTAAATTACTTATTTTTTAAGAATATTATAAAATGTAATGATAAGCATAGTATTTAGTATCAAATTGTATTTTTTATTTAATGTTAAAATTATATATATATATATATATATATATATAAAAGTTTGAAAATAACAATATTAATATTTAAATAAATAAATAAACATTCTACATATACCTATACCTTCCTAAGAGGTTATAATGATTCTCTATTATATAAAATAGTTTTAAATGTTAAAATTATATTAATTAAAAAGTATTATTTATATATATGAAACTCCGTTTATATATAAAAATTTAAAATTAACAATAATATTTAAATAGATAAATAATAATAAATAAATAAATATTCTACATATACCTTCTTAAGAGGTTATAATGATTCTATATTATATAAAATAGTTATTATAAATGGATTTAGATTCACTTAGAAGAGTTATTATACATGTTGAAGGCATGCATATAGAAATGGATATGAGTTGACTCAGTATTAGTTTTCTTTGACTTATTTCAATATTAGTAGTTTAACCAAAGTTTTAACAAAAACATCTTATTTTAAATTATTTATAAAAATAATTCTTGATTTCTTATTGGATAGAAATGTAGATGTATTATTTTCGTGAATACGGAGCTAACATTAGAAAATGAAAACTCTCATTCACTAAAATTTAATCTACATTTAATCTTGCATAGACCTTTGGCAAAGGCGCTCTTAGATCAAGGAAAATCTTTTAGACCTCCTGCAAAGGCGACAGACACCAGCAAAGGAAGGGAAGGTGGCAATGCTTAAGGTATCTGCAACATGCAAGTAAAGGAAGGTAATGTGGCAACGCTTAAGGTGTCTACAACATGCAAGCTCTGGCATCTGTGAGTGAATATGATATACCACTTCTGTCTTCACTGCCATTGATCCAAATCTCACATCATATGAATACCCTTATTTTATCCGTATGATCCATAGTGATGTTTTTCAAATGGAAGCAACTGCGGCTTTTGTGAATTCTTATTGTTGGAGAGAAGTTGTCGCTGTGTTTATAGATGACAACTATGGGAGAAATGGAATTACTGCATTAGGGGATGCTCTAGAAAGTGTGGGTGCCAAGATTGCCATGAAGGTTGCCATGACTCCTAGAGTTACCCGGAGCGAGATGGGTAATGTCTTGGCAAACTTGGCTTTAATGGATGTACGAGTTTTTGTAGTCCATATGTATTCAGATACCGGTCTTCAATTTTTTTCTAAAGCCAAGGACATTAGAATGTTGAGCGTTGGCTTTGTCTGGATAGCCATAGATTGGTTATCTTATGTTTTATAATCTCGTCCACTAGAAGAAGACAACATGAAGTCACTACACGGGTTAATTAGTCTGCGTCCACATACTCCAAATTCAGGACGACAGGTTGTTTTGAGACAAATATGGAGAAAATTACAAACAACTAATATGGTTAATGTCTCCTTGAATGCATTTGGACTATATGCTTATGACAATATATTGATGATTGCCCATTAAATCAATTCCTTCTTGAACCAAGGAGGAAAGATCTCTTTTGCAAAACAATCTATGCCATCAAGCGCTGGTGGAAGCGATTCAGAGCTAGGAGAACTGAAGGTCTTTGAAGGAGGAGCACAGTTACGAAAGATAATACTAAAAACTTATTTGAACGACATTGCAAGTCCTGTACAGATAGACAAAAATAGGGACTTGATGGGTTATACTTTTGAGATTATCAATATAGTTGGTAAAGACTTCCGCAACATTGGTTACTGGTCAAAGCGAATGGGCTTATCAGTTACCCCTCTAGAAAATACAACCAACAATGATAATCAATCTCATATAAATCCAAAACTCTCTGATATCATATGGCCCGATGAAAGAGAAACAATGCCATGAGGTTGGGCAAGTGGCAAGCAACTTGTAATTGGTGTACCTAGAAAGGCAGGGTTCAAAGAGTTTGTAAATGTGACAACAATAGAAGGGAGAATCATGGTGAACATATATTGTATTGATGTGTTTGTTGCTGCAGTGGAATTTCTTTCTTACACTGTCCAGTACACATTTAGATCTTATGGAACAAGGAATTCTACTGCCAATTATGATGATCTCGTGGAGCAGGTCGCTTTACAGGTTGGTATTTGTTAAAATTTAATGAAGTGTATCTTAGTTAGTAGCCTAATTGTTCATGTGAAAATGTGTTTACCCTAGGAATAATCTAACAACTATTCTTGCAGAGCCTTGGATAATTTATCTTGTAGTCTGAAAATAAGTATATGCATGCTACTTCAGTGCAACTAATCCTAGTTAAACTCCTGCTGAATTTTGATGCAGTGATAGGAGACATTTTGATTGTCAAAAATCGGTCGAACATTGTGGACCTCATACAACCTTATTTAGCAACATGCCTCATTGTGGTGGTTCCTGTAAAAGAGATAGATTCCAACGCATGGGATTTACTGCATCCATTTTCAACAGAGATGTGGTGTACGACTGTTGCCTTTTGTCTCATCGTAGGAGATGTTGTGTGGACTCTAGAGCATAGAATAAACCATGAGTTTCGAGGGCCTCCAATGAAGAAAGTTAGTAATGTTCTCTGGTATGTGCAATGTCATGTATCTGTTTAACTTTGATTTATTTTCTTGCCAGTGGAGTGCCTCCAGATTGGTCATTTGATATAATTAAGATTAAACAACATAGATTATATCAGTGATGTTGGGATTTGGTGACAACGAATTCCTCAAAGGATGGATTTGGATCCTATTATTATGCGTTGATTACAACCAAATAAACCAAGTTAGAATATGGATAGGGATTGCATTTAATAATCAATTTCTTGTAAATGTATATAAATACATGTAAGCCTGTAGAGGCAAAGAGAGAGACATAGTGAGAACTTGCTAGTATGATGTAATCTCCATGATATGAATAATAAGAAAATCAATGCCTACTTGGTGGACGCAACCCAACGTTTGGGTGAACCACGTAAAATTCCTATGTTTGTTATCTGTGTGATTGTTAATTATCATATGTGAATTGTGTTTTCCACATTTACAATTCTAACAAGCGGTATTAGAGATGGTTAGAGGAGAGGGTGTCAAATTTTGGAGGAGAAGCAACATATGTGTGAGGTGCGTCGATTTCTATATCGCCGCAAATCCCTCATCTCGAAGGGTGCAACGTCTTATTACCCAGACTTACCCTGGTGCAAAAATACTGAAATCGCTAGGGTTTAGGGTTGAGGAACAATGTGTAGATATTTCAAAAAATCCACACTCCAAGTGTATCTGGAAGTGCACATACCCTTTTAAGATCGCCGCACTCCGGTGGTAGCGTGAGGTGCGACGACTCCCTATAAAACAAAAGCCGCCATCTCCTTTAATTTATTCACATGTTTTTTATGAAGTAAAAGGAATTTAAGGCATGGTGCGAATTTAAGGTATGAAGTCTTTTATAAATCAAATGTCACGATCTTTAAAGAATTTATGGTATGCTCTTTTGTTTTTGAAAAGTTTAAAGTATTAAATATACGGGTGGAGGGGTGTATGAAAAAGGTGAATTTGTATTATAATGCATATCATACAAGTGGGTGGATACCTTATATAATATATTTTAGGTGGCATTTTTTTATATATTATTAAAAGGTTTTTTAATTGAACTTTTTTATCAATCATTCCTCTACATTATTTTTAAAGGGGTATTGGTTATTATAAGCAGTGATTTGGGCATTAGGATATTTTGTGCTAATGGCTAAGATGCAAAGTTCGAAGTTTGAAGTTGAAAATTTCAGCGATAAAAGAAACTTTGAGATCTGGAAGCTTAAGAGGCAGGATTTACTGGTGCAACAAGGGTTGCAAAAAGCATTGGCAGGCAAGTCAAAGAAACCAGCAACCATGAAGAACGAGGAATGGGAAGATTTGGATGCAAAATCTCTTAGTACCATTCGTTTATGTCTGGCGGATGATGTTCTGTTTAATATCATAGGAGAGGATACAACATCAGGCTTATGGAGCAAGTTGGAAAGTCTATATATGACGAAGTCTTTGACGAGCAGAATCTACTTGTAGATATAGTTGTACAGTTTGCGGATGAAAGAAGGTACAAAAGTTGTTGACCATTTAAATACCTTCAATACCCTTATAGTTCAATTGACTAGTATGGAAGTTAAATTCGAAGATGAAGATAAGGCTATTACACTATTGTGTTTGTTTCTTGAGTCTTGGGACAATCTAGTCACCTCTATTAGCTTTCTCTCAACAAATGTTTTAGATTATGACTCTGTTGTGGGAGCTTTGTTGGCTGAGGAGATGAGGAGAAAATATAGTAAAGAAACCTCAACTTCAGAGGCGATGTTGGTCAGACGTCAAACTAAAGAGAAGAATGAGAGAAGTTTTTCTCGATCTAATTCAAGACACAGAAATGGTAAAGAAAAATTCTGGTACTGTGGAAAACATGACATCTCAAGAAAGATTGCTATAAAAGAAAGGAATTTGAGGAAAACTCTACGGAGGAAGCAAATTTGGCTGTAACAAATTTAGGTATGAATGATCAAGTTTTATCCATTTCTAGTAATTTACAATATCAAGAAGAATGGAAGTTAGATTCAGGTGCCTCCCACCACATGTGCTCACATAGAAATTGGTTCATTTCTTACCAATCTGTTGATGAGGGTGTAGTGTTTATGGGAAATGGTATTCCCTGTAAAACTGTTGGGGTTGACATTATTAGAATTAGGATGTTCAATGATATTTTTATGGAATTAACGGATGTTAGATATGTACCTAAGCTTAAATCAAATTTGATTTCATTGGGAGTGTTGGATTCTTGTGGATATAAGTATACATATCAAGGTGGAGCACTGACATTGTCGAAAGGTAGTTTAGTAGTGATGAAGGCAACAAAGATTGATAACCTTTATAAGCTGGAAGGGAGTACTGAAGTAGCATCTGAAGTGACAGATGTATCTTATTGTTTATGGAAGAAGCATCAAGGTCATAAGAGAAATAAATAATTGTAGGTATTGGTAAGTGGTAAATCATTTCCAGACTTAAAATCTTTGTTTCTGAATTCCTTCTTGTTTTATATCTCTGCAAGTTATAATGGTGGTATAAAGGGATGTTGTGTGTGGGATCCTACTTCTCACAAGGTCATCATTGATAGATATATAGTATGTATGGAACAACCAAAAGGGTTGATTCAAGAGTGCAATGGTAAATTTGTTTGCATGCTAGAAAACTCATTGTATGGCCTATTGGTACCCAGAAAAATATACAAGAGGTGTGAATCCTTCATAGTGAGTCAGAATTTTTCAAAGGGTAGGAATGACTATACAGTTTATAGTACATTCACAATCTTGATGTTATTTGTTGATGATATGCTTGATGCAAGACGAATCATGGATAAAATCAGTAAGAAAATGACTCAGGTGGACATGACAATTCAGATGAGGGATCAAGGAGAAGCAAAAAAACTTATGGGCATGGAAGTACACAGTGATGGTAATGGTAAGATGTGGTTGGAGTTCAGTATGAACATTGTAAAACCAATTTTTATCCCTCTTGCTTTCCATTATAAGTTTTCTTCAAGCATAGGGCCTGTCCATAAAGAAGAAAAGGTTATGTCTCGTGTAAGTTCAGTAGGAGGTATGTTGTATGTGATGAAATGGTTAAGACCAAATATTTCACATGCTAATGATGTTGTCATATACATGACAGATTTAGGGGCTGCAGTGAAATGGTTGCTTCAACATTTGAGAAGCACAAATGTCACCTATAATGGTTACACTGAGATGGTCTGTGATTATTGTAATGTATATTTTACAGGTGTTTTGGATAGAAGGAAACCTATCAATAAATGTGTCTCACAATACAGTTGTGGAGGACATGTTGGAGGTGGAGTAACCCCTCAGTAAATCCAAACTCGTGCAAGTCACACAGGAGAGATCATGAAACCATTTTTATTAGAGAAGCTACAATGGTGCTTGGCTTCTCTTTACTTGCATAAAAGGTGATGAACAAAAGGAAAGAGCAAGGTATCAGGTTAATTGTTGTCAAGGTGGAGATTGTTGGGATTCAGTGACACTAGATTCCTCAAAGGATGGATTTGGATCCTATTATTCTTCGTTGGTTACAACCACATAGACCAAGTTAGAATATGGATAGGGATTGCATTTAATAATCAGTTTCTTGTAAATGTATATAAATACATGTAAGCCCGTAGAAGCAAAGAGAGAGACAGAGTGAGAACTTGCTAGTCTGTTGTAATCTCCGTGATCTAAATAATAAGACAATCGATGCCTATGCTTGGTGGGCGTAGCCCAACGTTTGGGTGAACCACGTGAAATACCTGTGTTTCTTATTTGTGTGATTGTTAATTATCATATGTGAATTGTGTTTTCCACATTTACAATTCTAACAAGTGATAGGTAAGAAATTTTTTTGTCATTTAATAGGTACTAATTTATGCTACCACAAAAAGAGTTGAAACCAAGCTTTGAAGATATGTTATCGTTCTCAACCCCTTTTTTTTAGCACAAGGAGATTGATATGAATCGAATTGTTGTACAAAAAGAAGTCATTGAAGTTGTCGTGAGAGGAACTCTGAATGCTCTCAAGTCCTGCACAACGACCCAAAGTGTAAGGTGTGTGGTTTACACTTCATCTGCAAGTGTTGCTTCTTTTCCAGAGAAACTAGTGGAAATCATCGATGAATCATGTTGGAGCTCAGTAGATTTCATTAGACAAAATTAACCCCACGGTTGGGTAAGTTTATTGCAGGAGTTTATAATTTAAATTGATTGCATGCATGCATATGTATTATGTGTCAAAAACCTTGGCAGACCAAGCTGCCATGTAGTTTTCTAAAGAAAACAAAATGGAAGTGGTGAGTATTGTGCCAATGACAGTAGTGGGTCCTTGGCTAACAACGGGAGTTCCCTCTAGCATGGATGTAACCATGTCCCCCATCACAGGTTTAACAAAATTTACATAATTTCTTTGTTATTGATAAGCCACAACAATTAACTTTTTTCCACCATCATGTTTTATTTAATAGAAAACACAGCTATGTGGTTTTCTTTTTCTAATGCAATGCTTTTTATGTGAGAAGTTTAAAGTATATAATGCAATGCTCTTTTTTTTATCATTAAGTCTCTGCATATTTTCAATTCAAATAAAATAATATCAATGACCCAAAATCATGGTTGATTTTTTTATCTTTAACTCTCTGCATATTTTTAATTCAAATAAAATCATATCAATGACCCAAAACCATGGTTGAATTGCAAGAAACACACAGTGTCAAAGAATATTGAAGTCTATTGTGACATCCTTTGTTCATATTGAAGATGTGTGTAGAGCTCATGTGTTTTTGATGGAACTCTCGTTGTCGAGAGTCCAAGATAGCCATCCAATAAGTAGTCCCTTGCTCTCATCTTTTATTTTCAAGGCCACCATTATGCATGAGTCAATTATGATTTTTGTGAGTATATTTTCTTGTGTACAGGTTGGAGAGTGCAGAGTTTGATGGTGGTGCTATAACTATGTCATCCGATCTAGTATTTACTTATAGATATGATATGGGTGACATCATCGACCAAACCTTGCAACATTTCTATAATCTTGGCATATAAATTAAATAATTTATGTTAAAGATGCACTGAATAAATTATTGTATATATTGGTAGAAACTAGACGAAAAGTTATAAAATATCCATCTAGGTTGAAGGTAATGTCTGCAACCTTGATGGTCCACTTGAATTCTTCTTAATACTATGCATTTGGGGTTGAAAGTCAATATAAATAAATGTTTGAGTGATGAGGTCCTCTCTCTTTCTTTTGTGTGTTTTGTAAAGAGGGGTAGTCAGGGAATTGCAACTACCTTATGCTATATTTGCCGTATTGCATATTTTATATTTGCACTATTGCATGTCAAAAGTAATATAAGTCTTCTTTGGAATATGAAGTCATCCATAGAAATTTTATACATGCTACATGTCTTTTACGGTTTTCTTTTGCCACAAGTTTGACATTTGCACTTTTGTAATATGTTAGTGAATTATTTTTTCCAAACATTGATGAATATTGTGCCCATAAAATCCAACGACAAACGCGGTGTAACACATGCATACTATGTTTCCAAATATGGGAAAAAGTGGATTCAGATTCAATCTCGTACCG
This sequence comes from Picea engelmannii, assembly GCA_009831015.1. Lineage (NCBI taxonomy): Eukaryota > Viridiplantae > Streptophyta > Pinopsida > Pinales > Pinaceae > Picea > Picea engelmannii. The sequence goes on from ML789008.1 coordinate 410,222, forward strand.
TCATAGACAACTATGTCTGCTATGTTATGTATCATTCTGCTAAGGTCTATAGCTACCGTACCTGCCTAAGATCTGCTTGAATCAACGTCCATAAGCGGATTGGGACCAACCTCATTCCTAGTCATTATGGTGAGAGTCGATGAAGGGATTGATTTACACAAAATTCCCACTTAATCGCTTCCAAATATGGGCAAAAGTGGATTCGTATCATTATGCTCGGGTTGTTGATATTATGGTAGCTGCGGGAGGTATTTACCTCCACGTGTGAACCTGACGAGAATAGAAGACTCTGAGAAGAAAGAGAAACCCTAATGAGTTGGCTAGTAACCCTAGAAGACTTGTCGGCTCAAGAAGATAATATGTATTAGGTTATTAGCCTCTAAGAGAAGAAGTTGGCTAAAAGAATTAATATATACTGAACAGACAGGTACCTAGAAAGAGAAGTCAGCCCCAGTAAGTCTGCCAGAACCACTATAAATATAGGGCGCTAGTCTCTCATTTGACACATCTCAGTGCAGTTGCAGAGAGCCAGTTATGTGCAGTGCAGTTGCAGTCTTGTGCGCACGTTTGGAGGAGAGTTGCTGGTGCAACTAGCAGTTACGTTTTATCTTGGACTATCTCTTGGCTAGGGTTTGGACTATCTGATCAGCTATTTTTGATGCACTATCCTTGGGGAAAGGTGCGCTACCCTTTGTATGGCTATCTAGCCTAGGGTTTGCTTCCAGAATGATTCTCTGTCAAGGTTAAGGTGCTCCGAGGGTGGCTTCGGCCTATGGTTGGGTGACAAGGGTATTGTCAATGGTAAAACGAGAACACATCCTTCATATTCTAACAGGTTATGGTCCCACACCTCCATCATTCAGTCTAAAATGCTGGAAGGAAACATAGCCGCTAGGATATTGAGCTCACTGAGGAACTGTCGCTAGGGTTACTAGCAGAAGAAACTTTCAAGACATTGTCACTAGGGTTACTAGCAGGTGTAGTTATAGAAACCCTAATCCTCTTGTTGAGGCATCTTAAGTGAAGGTATTGACCTAATCTCTGGACAGATCAGTGCACCCTAGCCTAGCGCATCTCCTGGTACTCTCAGCAAGCCAAGACGTTAAGTTTGATTTTGTAGTCAAATCTAGGGTTTGACCAAGTCAAAGCAGCCATGAATTATTCTATGAAGTCATAGAACAAGTTAGATGGAGCCTCTAACTTCAGAGTGTGTAAGACAAGGATTGACGTCATCCTTGCCAAGAATAAAGTGTTGGATATCGTGAAAGGAAAAGAGAAGGAACCACAAAACGTTGCAGTTATGGAGAATCTCAAAGACGGTGACATCAATGCCATGAGTATCATAGTGGAATCTATAAAAGACCACTTGATACCCTACATATCCCATCTTGACTCATCAAAGAATATGTACAATGCCCTAACAAATCTCTTCTCGGTCAGAAACATTGGACAAGTTATGATTCTGAAGAATGAGCTCCATGACATGAAGATGAATGATGAGGACATCATAACATCATACTTTGTGAGGATCTCCCAGTTAATAAGATTAACTACAAGCTATTGAAGAGATCATTTCAGAGAAGGAATTGGTAAACATAGTACTCAATGGCCTTCCCAAGACGTGGGATGCATTTTCCGCAAGCATGAACACAAGAAAGGAGTATCCGACATTTGAAGAACTTTGGACTTGTTGTGCTCAATAAGAATCAAGGATCAGTGCAAAAGAGAAACCCCAAAAGAAGTATGATGATCAAGCCTTCACAACAAGATTCAAGAACTTCAGGAACAAAAGGAAGGTTGGTTCAAGGAGGAAGACAAATCAAGAGAAAGACATTTCAAAAATACAATGCTTCAACTGTCAAAAGAATGGTCACTACAAGAATCATTTTCCCAAGCTAAGGAAAAGGAAGGAGAAACACGAAGCATCAGTTTCCGAAGAAAAGGAACCTACAAAGAAGACTAAGCAGGATGAAAGAGACTTCTTCTTTTAAAGGTAACAATACTCTTCTTATTTCTTGTACATATCTCGTTTGTATCGTCTCTATACATATCTTGTATATCTATCCCTTGAAAGATAATGTATTCGAAGAACTATACCTATGGAAGAACAACAAGATAAGGATTGATATCATTAGATAATACACATGAAAGGATGAAATACGTTGAATCAATCATGAAGAGACTCAGAAGAAGCAAAGAAAGAAAGAAGTCAGAGAAAGACTTATAACGTTTTTTTGTAGAAGACAACAAGATGGAATCGTGGACTCTGTTAGACAGAGAGAGCCAATTATATATTGCAGAAGACAATAAGGATGCAGACGGAAGCATGGACTTTGTTAGACGGAGGGAGCCGATTATATGCACTCATACATAAAGCAAGGATTAGGAGGGAGATAATCCTATGATCCATTAAAATGATGAAGTATGGTAGCAGCCATGAAAGACAGTACGTGTTCAGTTCAACCGCAAAAGAAGTTTTCTTCGAAGAGAAGCCTTAAAAGATCCCTAGTTGTCCATCCACATCCGTGATCCTATGATGAAAGAAATAAATGGATTCCTTATGGAATGGAATATATAAGAAACTCCATGGACCCAAGAGATAAAGAAAAACATCAGAAAGAACATGAAGATTCCAAGAAAGAAAGAGAAGCCATAACAACCAGTCATTATATTAAGAATCATAAGATTACCAGTCTGATATGAACTCAATAAAAGAAATCAAGCAAAGGAATTGAAATTTGTGATGAAGAATAGTGTATGAAAGACTTATGAATGAAAGCATTGCGAGATCTAGAACCAGAGATTCTCCCAGATGGAGGGAGAAGACTATGATGATTACCTGTTGCAGTACACCAGACATATCTCTACATGAGTCATTATATCATCTACAACATCCATGAGTTGGAGTTCTACATCAGATGAATGCAAATAATTTTCTCCACATAAATTCAATAAAGAGCGTATGAAGAGCAACCTCAAGACTTTGAGGCATACCAGAAAGAGACCCTTGCATGCAAATAGAAGAAGACAACTTGGTGGAGAACCTCCAGTGCATAGCATAAGCGTGGTGAATATTTCCTATAACAAAGATATTGTATCAAGATGATTACTCAGTAGATCAGATCTCATGATGACATAAGAAGTGCCACATGGATATGTTCTAGTTTTCCAACAATGATATACTCTATTTGTTCAGAGCTACATGAAGCCTTCACAGAAAATCAGTGATCCAGACTAAAGTACATTATCTCTGATGAAGTCCAGAAAGGAGAAAGTGGTTCTCCAATACATATCTCCACAGATGAGCAGATAAGCAGACATTTTGGTAAAACTTCTATCCAAGATGAAAGAGTTTGCGTACTCAAGCTGAATCTCGTGGAAACAACTTCCTTATTGAAAAAGGAAGAGATGACTCCCAGGTTGGGAGGGAGAACTGAAAATATTATTGAAGACATTCATTTTCAAGATTGAAAAATAGTCCATCTTGGACAAATGCTTTCCTGTTCGGAAAGTGGATTGAGATTTCTGACGGACAACGATTTCCCATTGTGGTTAACATGGGAAATGGTCCATATTGTTGATGTATCATAGACAATGACTTCTCATTGTGGTTAGCATGGGGAGTGGTCTAGGGAAGTCTCTCTTCTTGAGGGTTACTCAAGAAGACTGGCCCACCTCGCCGGACAACAATTTCTCATTGTGGTTAACATGAGGAATGGTCCGTTTTGGAGGTTGTTATAGGACAATCTTTTCCTCTTATGGTTAACAAAGGAAATGGTCCGGACAATAATTCCTTAGGGTATATACATCCTCTCCAAGGTGCACTTTGATTAGTGTAGGAGGAATGGCCCAGGGTGGGGAATGGTCCAGGCTCAACAATCAAGGACAGACATTCATTAGGGTTTATACATTTTCTCCAGGGTGCACTTTGATTAGTGTAGGAAGAATGGCTCAGGGTGGGGAATGGTCCAGGTTCAGAAGATAGGACAGTTATTCTTCCTTGCTTGAGAAGAATAGTCCAGATATCTCATTGATCTACTCTGAGGGCAGATATTCTTTCAGATCTCACAAATGTGAGTGAAAGATTGGCCCAAATGATTCAGTTTATATCATAACATTGTTTCTGTGCAGGTTGCTATCAAATGTTTGTTATGAAGACTGTATGACAGTAGATGTATACTACTGTGGTGGATATGTTCCATTGTTCGTAACTATATGTTGTTGATCAAGTACTTGTGTGTTACTTGGTGTGGTAGTGTACCTCTGGATTGTAGTTATGTACTACTATGGATAGACACAGTTGTGTTCTATTTTTGTTCTGATTGTATTGAAGACTATCAACTGTTTATTAGAGATAATCATCAGCCAGAGGAATGATGAACAAAGATTTTCCAGACAAAAAATGGTTCAGAACATTTACTCTTCTAGATTAGAAGAATGGCTCTTGTATCACTCTGTGGAGTGAGCATCGTGTCTGATTACTTAGATAGAGTATGGTTTCACGAGATGATGCAGCTAATGATGATTATGGTGCTCATGATCTAGTCATGATCTAGTCCATATAACTATGTTGATGATACCAGGTGAATGGTATGTTTTGTGCTCAAGACCATTACCTGTAATACCTCCCTAGCTAGGAGGGAGTGTTGATATTATGGTACCTGCAGGAGGTATTTACCTCCATGTGTGAACCTGACCAGAATAGAAGACTCCAGGAAGAAAGAGAAACCCTAATGAACCCTAGAAGACTTGTCATCTCAAGAAGATAATATGTATTAGGTTATTAGCCTCCAAGAGAAGAAGTCGACCAGAAGAATTAATATATATTGAACAGACAGGTACCTAGAAAGAGAATTCGGCCCCAGTAAGTCTGCCATAACCACTATAAGTACAGGGCGCCAGTCTCTCATTTGACACATCTCAGTGCAGTTGCAGAGAGCCAGTTCTGCGCAGTGCAGTTGTAGTCTTGTGCGCAGGTTTGGAGGAGAGATGCTGGTGCAACTGTTGTAGCTAGCAGTTACGTTTTGGCTTGGACTATCTCTTGGCTAGGGTTTGGATGATCTGATCAACTCTTGTTGATGCACTATCCTTGGGGAAATGTGCGCTGCCCTTTGTATGGCTATCTAGCCTAGGGTTTGCTTTCAGAATGATTCTCTGTCAAGGTTAAGGTGCTTGGAGGGTGGCTTCGGCCTATCGTTGGGTGACAAGGGTATTGTTAATGGTAAAACAAGCACACATCCTTCATATTCTAACACAGGTCTATAGCTATCGTACATGCCTAAGATTTGGTCGAATCAACGTCTAGAAGTGGATTGGGACCAACCTCGGTCCTAGTCATTCGGGTGAGAGCCAACGAAGGGATTGATTTACACAGAATTCCCACTTAATCGCTTCCAAATATGGGAAAAAGTGGATTCGGATTCGATCTTGTACCGTGTCAATCCCCACCTGGCAGAGACCTACCCATTGGAAAGGTTTGAATTTGAATATCTACATTGTAGATCGATCACATCTACACAAATGTCTCCCTACTTTGAAACCTCTCGACAATTGTCAAATCATTACTTTGCAAACATCTCAATAATTGCCATTTGTTTCTAATATTAAATTTGGATACCATGTAGCCATTTTCTTACACATAGCCATTTCTTTACACATGTTTGTTTCATTTGTTTATAATCTTATATTGGCTAATTTAGCAGGTATATGCTACCACATAGCCTTGTTATAAATGGATTTAGATTTCATTTAAAATAACTATTATAAATGGATTTAGATTTGATTTAAAAGAGTTATTATAAATAGGTTTAGATTTGATTTAAAATAGTTATTATAAATAG
>ML789008.1:442868-455871 GCA_009831015.1 Picea engelmannii
CTATATTCCATGAGTATTAGTTTAGATCGGATATAGTGAAGAGGATTTTGATTATGGTGTTGAAATCTTGGATTTGGTTCCCAACAAGGATTGTGCCATTAACAAGTTGAGGAACCTCTCCAAGTCATCGTGGACTAAGTCCTGGATGCATTTAATTCCCAACAAGGGTTTACTAATTATATTGCAAATAGCAATGATTGTATTCTATTTCTAAAATACATTTCCCATAATAACATTATTTTTGAATCCATTTTTTATTGCCTAGCGATGGGTTTTCTTACCTTGTTCTAGAGTCAATAAATTTGCACATGTAGACATATCACTAACCATAGAGATTGAGTTGGGTTTTATTCCTAGACAATTTGGATTTCACTAAGAATTCCAACACTTCACTATGTATTGGTATTGGTATGCAAATTTGCAATGGCTTGATGAGGCGAGTTGAAACTATCGATAAAACTCAAACCAGGACTCGGATGCATGAAAAATTAGTTGCATTGGATCCAAAGCACCTGGTTTCAACTATTGGGGCTACTACGCAATCATTTCGTCGATCGGAAAACAATTTGTTGGAGTATCTCCAACACTAGGGTTTTGGTCAATGAGGCATAGTGTAATTTCTGAAGAGGAGGTCGATTTTCAAAAACACTATGTCAGGTATTTTTTGCTAGTGTAGTCATGTGGGCCTTGGCAAAATAGACTTGCGGGAGATTACAAAAGTCTGTTATGCTACTCAGTTTGGATTTTATGCCCCTAGAAAAAATTGACCACATGTCCCTAAATGGATTGAGGAGGCGAGTTGCAACTCGTGATAACTCTCAAACCAGGACTCAGATGCAAGAACTGTCAGTTGCATTGGATTAAGAGCACTGGGATTCAACTAGTGGGGATCCTGTGCTATCATTTTGTCGACTGAAAAACCATTTGTTGCAGTATCTTCGGCACTAGGGTTTTGGCCAATGAGGCATGGTGCAATTTCTGAAGATGAGGTCGATTTTAAATAACACTCTGTCGAGCATTTTTTGCTAGTGTAGTCTCATGGGCCTTGTACAAAGAGACTAGTGGGAGCTTGCAAAACTCCATTATGCTGCTTAGTTTGGATTTATGCCCCCGAATGAAATTGGCCACATGTCCTTGAATGGCTTGAGGAGGCGAGTTGAAACTATCAATAAAACTCAAACTGAGACTTGGATGCACGAACCCTTAGTTGCATTGGATGCAGAGCACCAAGTTTCAACTATTGGGGCTCCTACGCTATCATTCTATCGACCAGAAAACCATTTGTTAGAGTATCTCCAACACTAGGGTTTTGGTCAATGAGGCATAGTGCAATTTCTAAAGAGGAGGTCAATTTTCAAGAACAATGTGTCAGGTATTTTTGTCTAGTGTATTCATGTGGACCTTAGCCAAACAGACTTATGGGAGATTACGTAAGTTCGTTATGCTACTTGGTTTGGATTTTATGCCCATGGATCAAATTAACCACATGTCCCTAAATGGCTTGTGGAGGCGAGTTGGAACTCGTGATAAAACTCAAATCGGGACTCAGATGCATGAACAATCAGTTACATTGGATTAAGAGCATCGATTTTCATCTACTGGGGCCCCTACACTATCATTTCGTCGATCGAATGACCATTTGTTGGAGTATCTCTAGCACTAAGGTTTTGTTCAATGAGGCATAGTGCAATTTCTGAAGATGAGGTATATTTTCAAGAACACTCTGTTGGGCATTTTTTTCTAGTGTAGTCACATGGGACTTGGCCAAACACACTTGCAGGAGCTTACGAAACTCCATTATGATGCTCGGTTTGGATTTTATGCCCCCAAACCAAATTGGCCACATGTCCTTGAATGGCTTGAGGAGGTGAGTTACAACTATCGATAAAGCTCAAATCGAGACTCAAATGCACGAACCGTCAATTACATTTTATCCATAGCACTATTTTTTAGCTATTTCAGCTCCTACACTATCATTATGTCAACCGGAAAACCATTTGTTGGATTATCTCCAACACTAGGGTTTTGGTCAATGAGGCATAGTGCAATTTCTGAAGAGGAGGTCAATTTTCAAGAAAACTATCTCGGGTGTTTTTTCCTAGTGTAGTCATGTGGGCCTTGGCCAAATTGACTTGAGGGATCTTATGGAAGTTTGTTATACTACTCGTTTTGGATTTTATGCCCCCAGATCAAATTGACCACATGTCCCTAAATGACTTGAGAAGGCAAGTTGCAACTCACGATAAAAATCAAACCGGGACTCAAATGCACAAACCGTCAGTTGAATTGGATTAAGAGAACTGATTTTCAGCTAGTGGGGCCCCTATGCTATCATTCCTTCGACCGAAAAACCATTTTTGGGAGTATCTTCCGCACTAGGGTTTTGGTCAATGAGGCATAGTGCAATTTCTAAAGATGAGCTCGATTTTCAAGAGCACTTTGTCGAGCATTTTTTCTAGTGTAGTCACAAAATCGGTGCTTCACCCAAAGCTTTATTTATCTATTCAAATGAATATCTAGATTTTGAATACCACTTGACATCATTATCTTTCTTCAACATATTTGTTAAATCTTTAACAATTTCAACAAAGTTAGGAATAAAGCTTCTTAAAAAATACATCTTACCGGGAAAGGATTGAATCTCTTTCTTATTTCTAGGCAAGCTGATGAATTTAATTGCTTCAACTCTGTGAGGATCATTCTTAACACCTTCCTTAGAAATGTTATGTCCCAATAGTTTACCTTCCTTCATTGAAAAATGAGATTTCTTAGGATTCAAAGATAAACCATATTTCTTACATTTCATAAATGTGTGTCTAAGATGTTTTAAATGATCTTCATCTGAATATGAAAAAATAGTCAAATCATCCAAATAAATAACAATAAATTTATATTTTTCACCAACAAAAGCTATATCCATAGCTCTCTGAAAGGTTGCACCTACATTCATCAAACCAAATGGCATTTTATCATACATGAATGTTCCCCAAGGTGTAGTAAATGCAGCCAATTATCTATCATCTTTATCCATAGAAATATGGTTGTAGCCAGAAAAACCATCAATCATAGAAATTATAACGGCTCCAACTACTCTCTACAAAATATAATCCATATTAGGGAGAGGGTAGTTATCCTTTAGTGAATACTTATTTAAATTTCTAAAATCAAAACACAATATGATTTCACGATTTTCTTCCTAACCAAAACTAAGTTTGCTACCCAAGATGGATATCTGAGAGGAACTTGTTATAGCAATATTTGCCTCACCTTGTGCAATCTTGCACAGAGGGCCTTATTCCATTTCCCTGTGTAGACTTGTCTTCCCTGTTACTAGAATGTAGAGACAAAAATACAAATGTTTCCACTTGTACGCATCTTGCACACTATACAACAAACATATATGTAGGCTACTCTACTACAACCCACATATATCGGGATTTATGCCAGAAAATGAAATTAAATTTCGGGTTTCCATATCATGACAGGAGATCTCTGGTCCTTGGCCTTCCATATACTGGAAACGTTTTGAATCGGCCCTTCAGTTCCATTATGAAGGCTATAAAGAGGCCAATTCTGAGCTACAGAAAAGGAGAAAGAATTCAACTTTGAGAGCAAAGTTACTCTGGAGAAATTATTTACTTCATATTGAGTCTGCATCCCTTTGTCCTTTAAGTCTGAACACATTGTTTAGCCCCCAAGATATTCCCTTATTGATGGAGAACCTCATTGTATCTTTTCTATGAGCGTTCCTTTGGTGGAGGATTGAAGTGGTGGAGACCCAGCTAGGGAACTTGGTTTCTCGGTTCCGAACTGTGATGACACGGAATTTTGTAATATTTTCACTTATGTTAATCATTTATTAATAGAAATACTCTCTTCCCATCCAATTTGTCTTGCAAATATATGAATTATTATCCATGGGAGTATTTGTTATGTATATTGATGGATTATGCTATCTAATGTGCTAACCTTTCATATTGCCACCATATGCTTGTTTTTTCTTATTTGTTGAGAATTTGTTGTAGGCATATATAGCTTTGGGTCAGAGTGTTCAATGATGGACATCATCAAACATCTGGATGAGGTAGTCCTATTTCTTATCTCGCTTACACATTTGTTTATATAACATGTTTCTAGGATAGAGTTGATTTCTGCAGTCATTTCCGTCTGTTGTGGTTCACCCTAGCCATAGAGATATTTTCCTCGTAATAGAATTGGCGACCATACTAGGTGTTAGCTCCCAAAATGAATCAGTCACTTAGTTTCATTTTGTAGGTGATAGTATGGTCATCTGTAGGTTTCTCTATTTGTTTTTAATTTCTTCTAGTGTCAAACCTTAGGTGTTAAATTCATGCCTTAGAGATAAGTTGATCCATAAAGGTTGTTTCTATAAAATATCATGAAAAGACTTTCAACAGCTAACGCGTGTTGCAAGGTTGATGTTAGCTGGTGAAAGTGGCGAGTTTCAACGGTTAAGGAGTACTTTCCCACAGACAGTTAGCTGGTGAAAGCACGAAACACGTGTTTTTCTTCCACGATTTCAGAAATCAAAAAGATGACATGCTCGACACACATCACATAATCATTATGAGGTGCTGGTGAAAGAAAGTGATAATGAGGATTATGTTATGCACGTCTAAATCGGATATCATGGTGTATCGTGTTTTTGAATGCATGCTTCAACAATGATGGCGGTGGAGATGACGAATGCACATTCATCATCACAGGTAAAGGTGCAATACTACTCAGCCGGCAACATCAAATCGACACTTCACATTTTGAACATGCACCGTTCACAGGCAATATGTTATGGTTCCATATTTGAATTGGCAACACCGAGAGTTTTCACCAGTGCCAAACCCAGGTTCAATCAGGAAACTACCATGACATTGTTTGCAAATTGTCTGAGTTTCGAGTTACAAATGGCAAGGAAACGAAGCGGTTTATTACTGAGGAAAGAATTGGACAACCTGTCTTTTTTACAGTCACATCCAGATGTGCAAAAACGTTTCTCAGACGTAGACTGCATGGGTTATGTTGAAAGGTTACAGAATGGTTGCCACCAAACAACAACTGAAGCGTTTGCTAAATTATATGATGGAAACATAGCCAATGTGGGTTCTTTAGAAATGATAGTTGATGAAGACGCCATTTCCACAACAACCAACTTACCTAGATCATGCCAGATTTGGTTTAAGACAACAACAACCAAGAATCTGAATTTCAGAGCATACCTTAAGGCATAATTCAGAAATATCACCTGGAAGAAAAGCATGCCAGTTTCTCATCTAGAGGACGAATGGCAAGACCTGGTCAAAGGAATTCAACTCTATATAACCTCAGAAGGCAGGTATGATAAGCTGATGCTATATCATTTCAAACTCTTAGATCATTTCACAGGGAAGACTCTCCTGAATTTACCTTTTTTCTTTCACAAAAGCCTAACCAAAGTATGTAAAAATATTAGGGTTGAACCTCTAATTATGAAAAACACTCTTTGTCATTTCAGCCTGATCAAATTGATAATCCTAGAAGAACTAAGACAAAGAGGAAGGACATGGCAACATTTTCTTTTTTGGGAAGGCTTTGAGACCCAAACGTATCCCATGAATGAGCAGAAGAAAGCTGGGAAAAAGCAATTAACTCCTCAGAGAAGCTCGAGGAGGAGGAGAGCTCTTCCAGGACCACCAGAGGATAGGATTTCTGGCATAAAGTCTCAAAGAGCAAAGAAAAAATTAGATTTTGAAACCACTTCAGAGCAGCCTACAGTAAAGAAGACAAATATTCTTAATCTACCATACACAAACTCAGAAACAGAGCCAGAGCAAGAAGATGAAAGTCTAGCCATTAAAAGCCCTGAACACTCCATGGAATTTGCACAAGACTGTGAGACTTTTACTCCCATTGATGAAGGTGAAACATCAAAAAGAAAAAAGTCAAAAAAATCACAAAAAATTAAGCAACTAAAGGAAGTGATTTCTCAACAGGAGGTTTTGGAAAGAGTAATCAAGGCAAGATACAAATCTCTGTCTGAAAATTTCGCAGAGACAAATGCAGCATTTGAGAAGTTGGCTCGTGAGAGTGTCAAAGACAAAAAGAGAAAGAAGAAAATCACCAAGGATTATAACAGTTTATGGTGGTTAGCAAAACACCTTAAGAGGAAAATTAGGAAATTGAAGCAGAAGCATAAGTCGCATCCAGATCTATAGGTACTAGCCCAAGTTGTTGTGAATATGCAGGGAGATAAATCAAAGACACACTAAGTTTTTGATAAAACAACAGTTTTGGAGGTGGAAGTTTCCTTTTTGGCCAAGACAGAACTTTCACCAGTGCAAAGGGTAAATTTACAATCAGTTAGCTGGTGAAAGTCAGAGCTTTCACCAGCTAACCAGCAGATCATAAGGCGAATTAGCTGGTGAAAGCACAAAAAGAAATTTTTGAAAGCTAAGCTGGAGCAAGGAAATTTTCAAGTATTTAAAGGGGTTTAAGAGCATCAAAGGATTAACCACTTAATCAAGAAACTCTCAGCATCAGAGATTCGTGGAGATTTTGAAGACCAAATGCTAAATTGGTCACCTAAAGTTTCGATTATGGTTAATTAAAGGAGTCCAGCTACAGAAGACAGGTGCCTTTACCTTTCCACGACACAACAGAGTCCTAAAGCTGATGAAGTACAGATGTCAATATTGACATAAAAGACAGTTCGAGTTCTAGGAACTAGTTTTTGTTTATCAATTGCATTTAGTTAGTTTTATTGTCTATTTTTAGATACAGATCCAAGTTTTCAGGATCTTAAAAACCGATTGTAAAAGGATATAAAGGCTGATCTTTTATAAGAGATAAGGGTTCAAACTGGGAATACATTTTGGCTACTGTATAGACTCTTATTGGATAATAGAATTACAGTCTCCTTTTTCTTTCAATATCAGAAATGTTCATGCATCTTGTTTCTGTACTTGATTTCAGTTTATCTTATCTTTTAAAGACTATCATCTCTTTATTAAACTCATAGACTTGAAGTGAAGGATTTATTACTACCTTGCATTAAGCCCTACACCTAGTTGTATTTGGCAATCAAGATTAGTATTCTTCATCCTCTCCTTTTAAAAAAATATCTGGTCTGATTATTGTTTTCTAAAAGCACTGTTTCATTTGAATGTATGATGAGTTGTCTATTACATTAATCATTTAGTGATCCCATTGTTCCAAGCATACCTACATATTATATTCTTAAGTTACCAAGCATTCTTAGCCTACAACCCTAAGGAGTTTCTTGGAGTGATAACCCTAGGGATGAATATTCTTTCTTAGGGTTTGAAGTACTTTTCTCCTTAGATTTCTCTCATTTCTATTGTGGTTCTTGTCGCATCATTGCTTGACATCTCATATTCACTCTGGGTCTGAGTTTTCATCCTTTCTCCCTTGCCTAGCCTTGTTTTAAAGCATATGCGTGACTTTTTCCTTGACAGTCACGTATACACGCAGGCTGTCTCACCACAAGCTACATATATACGGTATGTTTTCCCAAATAGTCGTGTACACCAATTTACCTTTCCTTTTTGCCTGGTCTAGTGTTTGTTGGGTGGGATTCGATGCTTGCTGAGCCTTCTTGGGTCTCTGTAGTGCTTGTTAAGTGCTTGTGGAATGACAAGAAACCCTCTTTTGGTTTAATTTATGGGCGAAGTATTTCTCTTCATCTTTTCATTTTTATTGTCCTTGTACATTGGACTGGGTATTTTGTTTCTTGGTATCCTGCTTGAGTTATCTCTTTTTTATACATAGTAGGGCTATATATCAAGTTACTTTTCAGTCCATGCATTTTCAGTTTCGATATATTGAAAATACAAAAAAAATAGGCATTTTGCATTTCTTGGAATTTTTGTCTTTTTAATTTTTATCATTAGCTTAGTGCATATAGTGAAAGATTGCATTTTTACTTCTGAATTACAGAGTTGAATTTGAAAAATTGCATTGTTTTTTAGAAGCATGTCATTCATTGAAAGTTAAAGTTAGGACTTTGAATTATTTTCATATTTACTTCTCTTGCAAAGTCATAACACCATGAGTTTCACTAAGATCAGTAACCACGACCATTAAAATCAAGCAATGATTAGGAGGCTCTGCTCACACTAGAGTTAATCATGAGGTCACGTGAAGTTGGCTGAATGGATATCCCCTCGATACCTTCCTAGCATCAGAGACATTTCTGGGGATCTATTTGTATCTGGGGATCTTGTTTGTTTCATTACCTCCATGAGAGGTAGTGCTTTCAAGTTTCTGGGATTTTCTACCCTGCCCACATGGTGGACCTGACGTACGAATTCTCACCTGTGCGTTGATTATACAGTGTTTTATTACTTGCTTGACTTAGGTGTCTCATAGGTTACTTGTGGGGGTTATTCTTTAGGTATCCTGGGTTAGATAAGGGTTGGACAACACACATCCTTTATGGAGGATTACCTCTCCGGGAGGGTCTGACCAATTGGTTGTTAAGCCCACAAGGGTCGTTATAACTGATTATGTTACCTCTGATCTTTAGTAGGGAGTCTCAGGCCCCTCTTGGGTGAGACATACCTTCTTTAGGGAGGGAGACCACTTAGCCACTTTACCCCGTCTGCATGCATATTGGTCATTTGAATTTTGGTGTGCTCTTTGATTACTAGTTGGCCTCAGGATGTATTTTTATCTTTAGATTCTTAAGTCATCGTGGAGTCGGACCAGCCTCCCCATCGGTCCCGTCGCTTGTTAGATTTACCACCGGATTTAGTGTCCTTTCCTTCTAAAAGATGTAGAGTTATTATATGTGGTACAAACATGTCCATCATTTAGACTTGTGATTCTACAAGGATGAGTACTGAACCTAGTCTTCATAATTTTGAGATCCCTTCGAATCCCATACCCACTATAGTTAATGGAACCCCTTCGACTCCAACAACCTCTATGATTGTAGTGTCAGGGGTACTTATCATTACTATGGCTCGGCCTATAGTGAACTCTCAAGCTACCGCCTTGAACCCTTTTGGGTCTCTTGGCCACTTTCTAGGCTACAATGTTCAGTCCATCCCTATGTCTTCTAGTCCCTTTTCTTATGGTATGCCCACCTTCACTTCATAGTTTTCGAGCTCCATCCCAGCTGCTAGCCCTAATGCTAGCATTGGCCTTGGGGGTAGTACACCTCCCTACACTCCTTTTTCATTTGGTGGATCTCAAATCCCTCAAATGACTCCTAATACGAGAGGCATTCCTGTGTTTAACCCTGGGTCCAATCCTCCTACTTCTTGGTGGAATAATCAAGGTGGAAGACAAGCTTCAGCTCAAGTTCCACCCTACAACTCTACCTCCTCGATGCAGATTCAGACCAATACATTTGGCATGATGAATCCACCTTTATCCTTTGGATTCCAACCCAGAGGGGGTCAGTTTAATGCCTTGGGAAATCCCCAACCTGGATCTAATTTGGCTGGGGGGGATTTCTATAACCCTCCACAGAACATTCCAGCTGGAATGATGCCCAACGAACCTTTTATGAATCAGCCCAGAGGAGGGCCTTATAATATCGGCCAGGTCCATGGTGTCTACTAAAACCTTGGATGGTCTGCAGTTCCACAACCACAGTCTTTCTTAAGAGGTTGGGGCTAGATGTCGCAACCCTGTCTCCCTTTTCTGGCCATGCTCAATCTACCAGATTTGTCTAAGTTAATGAATGACCCTGTGAGTCACGATCCTGCATGGCCCCCCATCCCCACCAAACTTCCTTCGAACATCCTGAAGTTAGAGGGTAAGAATGGAGAGGATCCTGGTGATCACGCCACTACCTTTCACCTTTGGTGCTCATCAAACTCCCTTAATGACGATTTTATTCGTTTACGATTATTTCAACACACCCTCATTGGAGTTGCTGCGAAATGGTATATTGAGCTACCTAGGAGGGCATATGGGACTTTTAGTTAGTTGGTGATGGTCTTTCTTAACCACTTCCAGTTGACCATTCGTTATGATGTTGGCCTAGAATTGTTGTCTACTTTACGCCAGGATATCGCCACTCATATCTTGAACCATATCCAAGAGTGGTGTCGATGAAAGAGGTTGATTAAGACCCATATACCCCCGACCTTTCTTTTAGAATGGTTTCTTAAGTCTTTTCACCCTCCTATCTCAAAGGACGTTGCCACTTCCGGGGTTACCACTGAGGAAGAAGCGATATTTAGAGCCCAATAGTTAGAATTGATATATGCTCAGTCTAGGATGTTATATCACCTTCTTCCAGATGCACCATGGTCAACTTATGAACCGAGACAAAAGCCCAGACCTCATGTTGATGGCATTGTAGGTGTCGCCAATGTAAATTCCGTAGAATCAGTGACAATCCAGATGAAAGAGTTGTCTCTAAGATAGTCTGCAGGAGGACCAACCTCGTATGTGTCTTCCAACCCCACTCAATCGATGGATGTAAACTCTGTGCAATCATCGACCAACCCGAATGGTAACCAACAACTAGGAGGTAATAAGAAGAAAAGATGTAATAACCATAAGGGTGGGAAAAATGGTAATAAACCCAAGGACAATAATAATAATGAGAAGACAGTTAATACTTCTGGAGAGGGAAAATGAGAAAGACGCATGGTGAAGTTTCCCTGTAATCTTTGCACAGACGATCACCTTACTCTTTTGTGCCCCAAAATTGCTGAAACGGAGAGGCTATTATCTCAATCTCTCGTCATGCTGACAAATCTATTCCCACATAATCAACACCTAGCCTCGAGCTCCTCAAACACCATAAATGTGGCTGGTGGGGGTCAAAACCAGCAGTCACAAGATGGAAGCTATTTGTGTATCAATATGGTCGATGCAAAAATTGATGTAGCCACTCGATCTCGAGACTATATTTCTAAACAAATTATTCCTGGTCTAGAATCTCCTCCTCCTCCTCTGGAGATGACTTTACATATTTAGAAACCAGAGCCACCACCTCATATTTTGAAAGGAGTACTTAAGCGCTCTACCCATAATCCAAATTCTAGAGCCACCCAGAACTACTCTATTGTTGAGGACCTAGGTCAAACCCCTTGTGCGATGTCGGCTTTGGAGGTACTCTAGACGTGTCCTTCACAGAGGAATTCCTTACTCTCTTACTTAGGAGCTCTAGAACCCAGTGGCTCAAAATTTATCAAGTTTGAGGTCATAGATGTTAAGCCTCGCTTGCCTTACCATGTGGCTTTCCAAATCCACGTGGAGTACTCTAATTATACCATCAAATGTATGGTTGTTGATGAAGGAGTTGCTACGTGTGTGATGTCCCTGGTCTGTTGGAAAGCTCTCGGTTCTATGAATATTTCCAATTCATCAAACATGTTGATTGCCTTTGACAGTCATTCCTTCCACCCTCACGATATTCTCCCTGCCTTTCCAGTCTAGTTAGGTGGGAAGATGGTAGAGGTGGAAGTTGAGGTACTTGATGCACCTCTTGATTATAACCTGTTACTACATCGCAATTGGACTGATGCTATGATCGTCATCGTGTCTTCTATATTTTGTACTATTTGTTTTCCTCATGAAGGGAATATTGTGATGATCGATCAGTTATCCTTTGCGTGCTCTAGTCCTAATGCATCTCTTGGACTGTCGATCCCTTTGATCAACAATTCTCAGCCAGCAACTGAGAATATCGGTGTCAGAATGTATTCCTCCCTTATCGGTACTTTCGACTTCTCAACACCGAGCCATCATGTTTATGCCATGTCCAATAGGCCCTTCTCAACAGGGAGGTCCATTCCTTTCTACACTTCTTATTTGAGTGACTCATGGACCCTACCTTCCCCGAATTTGTCTTGTGAAGGCTAGTCGCATGCTGGGATGGCCATGTTGTTGGCAAATGTTTAACAGGTAGCGTATGCTTATCATTGATGGAAATTACAACAATGAATATGGCAGTATCAAAGTGTGCATCGATGGAAAAATAGGAACAACGTAATCTCAGGAGGAATTAGCGCAGAGTCAAATGTAGTGCGTAGGTGTGCACCAGGGATGAGGTTAACTCATGACTAAAGCTCAAGGGAGATAGCGTACTTAGGATCACAGGTGGATCAAAGGTCGAGGCCTTTGACATTTAGAAATTCTTCCAAGTAAGAAGGATGTGTAAGATTGGAGGAGAAGCGTCATTGATCGTTGGATCCCATCCCGAATTCCTGATGACTGTAAGATCTCAATGTAGACAAGAGGAGCACGCTCAAGAGGAGGATAGATCTCAGGCATCAGATCTGAGTGCAAGGTCCGACCACCGTTGGATCGAGGAAAACCTACACGATCTTTAAAAGTGCAAGGAGTAGAGGGCTCACAAAATCCCGAAAGAAGGAGGAACGTCCATCTTAGGGGGTTATGTGGACCGTTGATCCGAATCCCTGTCGGATTTTTGAGGATCGAGTGTTGAATTTTTCAAAGAACATTCACCACAGGAATCCCGATTTCGCGATATGTGAAATCACGATGTAATCTGAGCCGTCAGATTAAGGTTGAATCTGGACCGTTGATTCCAGTCCTTGTCAGAGTTTCGGGGATCGAGAGTTAGACATGTCAAAGACTATTGACATTAGGAATCTCGATATCGCGATATGTGAAATCGTGATGTAATCTGAGCCATCGGATTAAGGTTGAATCTGGACCGTTGATTCCATTCCTTGTCGGAGTTTCGGGGATCGAGAGTTGGACATGTCAAAGATTATTGACATCAAGAACCCCGAAATCGCGATGTGTGAAATCCCGACTGAATCTAAGCCATCAGATCAAGATGTGATCTAGACCGTCGACCCGACTCACGTCAGCTAGGAACACGTGGCACAACCAGGTAATGACAAGTGTCGGAATGATTCAACATTTCAGGCACATGTAAGTCACGAATCAGAGTCACACGTGGTAGTATTCAACACATGTCAATCCACGTGTGATGTCAGCAGATTTACACCACTTGGGAGATGGATAGATCTTGGAGGATGAGGAGGGGCTTAGG
>ML789008.1:474596-522722 GCA_009831015.1 Picea engelmannii
GTTGGTGCTTCCTTCTAGTGGGTGCTAGAGAAAACAGAGAGTTGGTGCTCTCAGCAAGTTGCAGCTTGCAAAACTGAGGTTGTAGCCTCATTATGAGTTGGTACTCATATGTATGATACTGTAAAGAATGTAACTATTACTTATCATATAAAGAAAAAGAGGGTTTTACCCTGCATGGGTTTCCTCGAGAAATATCTATCTCTGTGTTTCTCATATATGTGAATGATGTTGAAAGTGCCATTGTTTATTTCCCTGCATTATTGTGATCATCATTCAATGTCTCTACAAAAAGTTTAAAAGAACCATAATTGTTTAAGCACGGTAACAACTGATTCACCCCCCCTCTTAGTTGTCCAACACATGCCACTATCGGCAACAACGATTGTGTATCAAGCTATCCTTGACTATTCCACCGATCCCAATCATGTTCCCTCGTCGACAGATGAGGAGGATCTCGTGTCTAGGCCCATGTGGGCCACTTCTTTGTCTTGTTCACATCATTTCTTAGATGTGACTTTTCCTTCGGATGAAGCCATCATCGAATCCATGAATGGTTCCAACAAACCTTGGGATGATATGCATCACCGCTCTTATTTTCTCCTAGAGCTTGAAAGAATCGAACAAGATGACTTTTGATCTACTTTGAGTGAGATAGTCGGTCATGTCGTAGTTCCACTTGATACAAATGACATTTATGTCAAAGGGAATATGGAAAGAATTTCTACTACCATCACGATCGACATCTCTCGTACCCCTGGCAAGGTTGAAAATGTAAATATCAGTGTGGATTGTTTGCCAGAAGAAATCCTGATCTAAACCAAACTCTTCAAGGAATTCCGAGACATATTTTCTTGGTCTTATGAAGAGATGCCAGGAATTGACCCTCGTATTGTCTAACATGAGATTAAAACTTATTCAAATGCTAAACCTATTCGACAAGGTATTAGAGTTGTCAACCCTTGAAAGGCCTTTGCTATTAAGGCAGAGGTGGAGAAGCTACTTAATGTTGGCTTCATCTACCTGGTTCCCTTGACCGAATGGGTATCCAACCCTGTTCCTATAGATAAGAAGCAAGGAACCATCCATGTATGTATGGACTTTTGTGACCTGAACAAAGCATTTCCTAAAGACAACTTTCCCACGCCTTTCATCGATGAGATTCTTGACGAGTGTGCGAGAAGCAAAGTATTTTCTTTTATGGAAATATTTTCAAGATATAATCAAATTCAAATCAAACTCAAGGATTAACATAAAATGACATTTATTTGTCCTTGGGGTACTTTTTCATACCATAAAATGCCTTTCAGCCTTAAAAACGTCGGAGCAACCTTTCAATGTGCCATGACTTTCACTTTTCACAATCTTAAGCACATAGTTGAAGGTTACCTTGATGATCTTGCTGCTCACTCTCACAAGAGAGCGGATCACGTTACTCACCTTTGGCTTGTTTTTGAAAGATGTCATTAGTATAGAATCTGGTTGAACCATCACAAGTGCATCTTTTGCGTTAAGACTGGTCATCTATTGGGCTTTCTAGTTTCTGAGATTGGGATCATGCTAGATCCACTTAAGGTTGAGGCAATACTTCGGTTGCCTCCCCCACGCACGATTAGACAACTTCAGGATTTACAAGAGAAATCTAACTTTCTTCGTCAGTTTATAGTGAATTATGCCAATATCACTAAAGGTTTCATGCACCTCTTGAAGAAGGACACCCCTTTTATTTGGGATGAGCGAGCCCAACAATCCTTTGATTCTTTGAAGAAATATTTGGTGTCAGTGCCTCTACTGAAGCCTCCAGACTATAGTAGAGATTACTTGCTTTATATCTTCGCATCTGAAGACACTATTGGTATGGTCATGGTTTAGGAAGATGATGAGCTCCAAGAGCATGTCGTCTACTATCTCAGTCGAACTTTAGTCGGTCCTAAACTTAACTATACTCACGTTTAAAATATAGCTTTAGTTGTCGTTCATGCAGTCCAGCGTTTGTGTCACTACATATTACTTTGCAAGACTACGGTGATTGTCGATGTCAATCCATTTCAGTACGTCCTTACTAGACGTAGCATAGGGGGGAAATACAATAAATGGATTGTCATTTTATAGCATTTTGATCTCGATTTCTCTGTTGGGAAATCCAAGAAATCCCTAGTCTTTTCAGATTTAATATCCGATTTTCCATGATTAGATGAGGATGTTATCCATGTTGATTCGTTTGCGGACGAACACATTTTTCTTGTCTCATCGTCTAACCCCTAGTATGGAGACATTGTTTTCTATATTCATACCTTGAAGTTCCCTCAACATCTTTCATGAGATGATCGATGACGTATAAGATACCAAGCTAAAAAATATACTATCATCAATGACACTTTGTATCACCAAGGAATAGACGATATCTTGGGTTGTTTTTTAACTCACAGAGAAGCTGAGTCTATTCTGAACGATTGTGACAGTGGGGCTTGTGGTGGTCATCTATCTAGGCTTGGGAAAACCCAAAACATTTTGTGAGCCAGTTATTTATGGCCTACTATATTTAAAGATTATATTGAAGTGGTTAAGAAGTGTGACCCCTACCAGGTGTTCACTCGGAAAATGTGCTCAGATCCAACCCCTCTTCACCCATTCATTATCGTCAATCCCTTCACCAAGTGAGGGGTGGACTTCGTCAATTGCAACCCAACTTCGGCTAGGGGGCATCAGCACATTATCATGGTCATTGACTACTTTACTAAGTGGGTTGAGTCCATGCCTAAAGTTAAATCCGATGGGAAGACTGCATTATTTTTCATATTCAATCAAATTATCGCTCGATTTGGTATCCTGAGTGAGATTGTCATTGATCATGGCAGTCACTTTTAGAATGAAATGATGGAAGAACTAGCAGCTAAGCTAGGGTTTAGACATGGTCATTATTCTCCTTATTAACCCCGGGAAAATGGACAAGTAGAGGCCGTCAACAAGTCTCTCAAGACCATTTTGAAAAAAATTGTCTATCAGAGCAAGTCCAATTGGCACATTATGCTATATCTCGCACTCTGGGCATACTGAACCTTGGTCAAGACTGCCACCAGTTTTTCCCCTTTCCAGTTAGTACACAGTGTGGAGTCGATTTTACCTATTGAATGAGAAATCCCTTCTCTTAATTTGGTAGTCGTGCTCCTACCTAACACTTCCAATCTCGAGCGATGCCTTGTGGACCTAGAGAGTCTCGATGAGCAGTGTCGAGACACCTCTACAACTATCAAGGTGAACAAAAAACATGTCAAGGTCCAGTATGACAAGTTTGTATGTCCTCGATTGTACACTGGGAGTGACTTGGTCCTCTTGTATGATCAAGCCAAAGAACCACTGGGGGAAGTCAAGTTTAAACCCATGTGGCACGATCCTTACATTGTGTGATGTGTTTTAGAAAAAGGAGCCTATGAGTTAGAATATTATGAAGGGAATAAGTTGGTTGAGCCCAGAAATGGGCTCTACTTGAAAAGATATCATGCTTGAGCCCCAGGCTTGGGCGGAATTCTCTGTATACTAATGTAATTTAGTGTATATATCTCTTTTCTTTTCATCTTCGGTTTTCTTATCGAGTTTTTACTTGGTTGAAAGATGTCAACGGAGTCTTCAGTCTACCTAGGATTTGCAGACAGAGCCATTCATCATACACAGAACTTGGCTTCCGCCGCTTGGATGGTTTACTCACCCGAGGGTCTACTAATGTCTTCAGGAGGCGTATGCCTAGGTCTACATCATTTGAATGGCAGTTGCCATGTGCGTGATCCTACTTTACTCTGACAATTCCTACGGGTATGTCTTCTAGAACGACAATTTGATTTTACTATATATTATCATATTCCTAGGAACTCTAATCATGTATTCGATGCTTATGCTAATTCCATTTTAGATTGGCATTTGTCACACTTTTAAAAAGAAAAGAAAACCATCTAATCAATGTACAAATTATAAAATATAAGTAAAGTTGAATATCCTTCTTTATATATTTCAAAAAATATGGTGTTTATAGTACAAAATGGGGCTAATACCCTCAATACACATATACAACCGGTATTACAAAATCCCACAACATCTACGCCTGTGGCACTAGATGTGTGTCATGGTAGCAAACCACCATGTTTGCGAGATGCCGAAAGAGTTTTACCCATGCCCTGGGTACACCAACCACCTGTCATTACATGGCTTCAGGCAGATCCTCTACCCGAACCATGGGTATCCTATGATTCAAACATGACAAGTTTCCCTGCACGTTTTGTAGGACCCTCTTGGCTTCTCCTCTTGCCGCCTCGTCTCCCCGGTTCCTCCATCGATGTCAAGGGAAGCCTTCTGGCTGTCGCAAACCCACGTCTGCAGTACACAAATGTCTAGTCAATACTTAAGCACCATCCAAAAATATTTTTTTCCTAATTATACAAAAATACAAAAAAATGAAATATGTAAAACCATTTTGACATACCTATGTCATCGTAGGTAGTACCTGGTGGGAGTGGCATGTCTGGATCTCCTCTGAATATGATCCCCTCATAGGGATAGTCATCAGAGCGATGACCTGTTGCCTCCACCAGTAGAAGAAATCCTCAATGTAGGGTGTCGGAACCCTACCTCCCCCCTATCGCCTCATCACCTCGGTCCACCATGCCATTGCTAGATCATGAGGTCCTCTAGGAAGAATCTCAAATCTAGGTCCCAGAACTGGAACCTGCTCAAAAAACAAATGCATAAGATAGAGGCAAACCCAAAATTTCTTTTACTCCCCTGTTTGCACTCTATCAACTGGCTCTTCATATTCGCCAGTAGTGAGGTAAACCAGTCATACACTGTGGGTATCGTACAATACACTTCATAGAACAGGAGTGAACTTGATGCCTGGTGCAACAAGGCTAAACCTATGATCCTGGTCAATACTAGGACAATGATATTCAGGCTAAGATTGTTTATTGCCCGGATAGGGACTTGACTCCCTACCTTAGGAGTCCCTGCTACACAGTGGGCATTGATATATTCCTCTATCTTCATTCCACTCCCTTCTCCCTATGATTTGAGGTTTACAACCTCCCCCCAGCATGATAGACCAGTCAAAAAGTAAATGTCCTCTACTTCAATTCTCAATGGTTGCCCATCGAGATTGAAGCTCTCACTCTCAGGGTCTTGATAACCCACCAACATCTCGAGCAACCTCACCTAGGCTCTCATTCCTTTGAGCACCCAAAACTTATACAAACCACATCGCTTTAAGGCCATTTGGGCCCCCATAACTTGATCTACAACAGCATCGACCTCCTTGTTCTCTCTCTCTCTCTCTCTCCATTCAAGAACCATCATGTCAAAGACAAATAAAATTTTGAGTTAGAACCCTTCAAAATGATTGTTTGCATGATTGTACGCGGCCTACTTTACATACAGTTGCTTGCATGGCTTGATATACGCTCTTTGTAGTTAACACAGGTGCATATACCTCGTCGTATACGCAACCTAATCAAAGGCAACCCGCATACACCAAAATCTACACTTTGCGCCCTCAATAACTAAAAATTTAGAACCTAATTCAAAATTTTAATCCACCGGATTTGAAGAGGAAGAGAAGAAGAATTACCTGATCCAGACGGTTCATGATTTTGTTGCTTGATGCTTCCATAATCATCATTTGAATCTCGAAGGTATTTTGGTCCAATTTGCACTAGTTGGGTAAAAAATCAAAATGGTATAGTAATTTTTTATTTTGTTACTATTTATAAATTATTTTTACCCACTTTCTATATTTTAAAGCCATTTTTTCAACTAATGGACTATTACAAAGGTGGATCGAGTTGTTTTTTGTAGTTTTGACCTAGGATTCTTGACGATTTCAACATTATGTTGATCGTTTGTCACCACGGGCAGGTATTTTCATTACCCAACATATAGGATAGGTATCCACTCCATTATGAATTTTCTCATTATCCTATAACTATCACTCTTTATTCCCTAGGTACGAACCCATTTGTTGCGACACAAAACCTTCCATCTGGTACAAAGACATGTCGTTATCAAGTGGTAGAGACTTACCAAACATGGGTGCCCTAGTTAGATCCCCTACTGCATTTGGTGCCCATGCAAATATTTTTTCATAGGACCGAGAGTCCCTCATAGCTCGTGCTAGACTTTATGTTGAGCCTCATTTCTCATTCATAAACATGCAGCCTTATACCTCATGGACTCCCAAACGAGTTTAGTTTAAGCTCTTTTCCAACTCGTCTTTAAAAAGTGAAAATATTGTCGAGTGATTTGTTCCTTTCACACTCGTTAAACTGGACTTGAAAGGTCGTGAGTCTTAGTTAATCTCTTTTCTAACTCGTTATCAAAAAGTGAAAATATCACCGAGTGAACTTGTCTTTTTCACACTCATAAATTGGTTTTGAAAAGACGTCTATTTGGCACAAGTTTATCCCTTTTTCACACCAAGTATACTAAAAGACATAAAAAAGGACATTTTTTGGCGTTAAGTTGTGATTCCATCTCATACCCCTGCTTGCAATATTCATCCTATATCCAGTTCTTGTTTTTCCTTATAAACCATTTGCCTCAGCAGTTTTTCATCCTCAACCAAGTAGATCCTTGTTTATATCCTTCGCAATTTGACACCCTATTCCTAGGAGGGAACATTCCCCCGAGTGTCCATCTCCCGCATGCACTTCCCTGCATTGAGCATAGGTATGTTCCACTACTGGAACTAGTTTTTCTTACTTGAACACTTGTTTCCTCCTCTGTATCATAGCATTCATTTTTCTATGAAAAAACAAAAAAAAGATGGGCAGGAAGGGAGTATTATCTTGTAGCAGCAGCAATCATGTCTCCTTTGAACATAGCACAAATTTATTTGAGTCCATTCATCATCATAATTTTGGGATTAGCATGGCCTTAGGAAGATGAGCTCATTACAGAGTCTTCTCTACCGACTGGTTACTCTTCCAACCCCTATAGATAATTTCATTGATGCCTCCTGCATCTCATGGTTTCATCATTGGGTCTATGATTTTGGAGTCTTCCATATGTCTCATGCTCTTATTCAAAGGAAGTTTATCAATCGGTGTCGGCCACTCTTCAGAACTCTTAACTTTGCATGTCATCCATACCCTCAGTTTGTCTCAGAATCACATGATATTGTAGTCCTATCATGCACCCTGGCCCTACTTTCATCATTGGTAGGTAACGTTGAACCCAATAGTCGACATTTCATCATCTTCGTTGACTAGGTCGTTTCCCTTGTGTTCGACGGCAAGCCATCTATTCACACATTGGTGTTCATTCAATGTCTTGGATGCCATTAGCCTAATTGGTGGTTTCCTCACCTTTGTCAGTAGTGTTCATCATTGGCTACTATTCAGAGGGTATTTTTTGTGTACCACTTGCACTTGGAAAACACGAAAGATGCACAGGGTCGTTGGTTCATGAACATGTTCTTCATCCGATTTCCACCAAATCATGAAGCTCCTGCTTTGTACCTCATGCTGACTGATGAGAAATGCCTTAATTCTCTCCTTTCAGCGGGTCTCTTTCCATCGACTTCCTTTGGTGGAGGATTGAAGTGGTGGAGGCCCAACTGGGAAACTTGGTTTCTCGGTTCCGAACCGTGCCGACATAGAAGTCTGTAATATTTTCACTTATGTTGATCATTTATTAATAGAAATACTCTCTTCCCGTCCAATTTGTCTTGCAAATATATGAATTATTATCCATGGGCATACTTGTTATGTATATTGCTAGATTATGTTATCTAATGTGCTAACCTTTTGTATTGCCACCATATGCTTGTTTTTGCTTGTTTGTTGAGAAATTGTTGCATGCATATATAGCTTTGGGTCAAAGTGCTCAACGGTGGACATCATCGAACATCTAGACGAGGTAGGCCTATTTCTTACCTCGCTTACACATTAGTTTATATAGCATGTTTCTGGGATAGAGTTGATTTCTACAGTCATTTCCATCTGTTGTGGTTCACCCTAGCCATAGAGAGATTTTCCTCATAAAAGAACTATTATCTTGGAATCTAATAATTGTTTTGGTTCCTTTTCAATCACTAGAAGAATGGGATTTACCTACCTTAATTTATGTTTAAAAGGTTTTGATCCAACTTTAAGTGGAATTCTATGTTGAATAATGATGGTGTCATAAGCCTTTAAGTCCTCATATTTCCATGCAAAAATATCAATATATTCATCGAATAGATCGACATACCTCTTTTTTTTTATCAGCGGGTAAAATTTTTGAAAGATTAATGTACCTTGTCTCTTGATTAGTTCCAATATTGCAATATTCCACTTCTTCAATCTGAGGATGTACAGAAGGTTTGAAAACAACATCATTTTCATCAAACATTTTCTCTGATGGTATTAGTCCTTTTGGAATATGATTGTTTTTTTAAAACACAATTTTTTGATTAGCAATAATATTTTGCATTTCAACATTAGGATGAGATTTTTCTTTTAAATGATCATTAGTATTTTCATTATCCTGATCTTTATTAGTAGAAAATTATTCTACCATTTCCAATAAATTTTTTAATTTGTTGATCATATTCAAATACTTTCCATTTTTTGACATTATCTAGTATAGAAGGTCAATGGCTCATCTCTACTTCATATTTTAATCTGAGAATAAATGGCGGTCTAAAAGAACTTGCTGCTACTACCAATGAATCAACTTGTTGATTTAACTTTCTAGGAATTGCACGAATATTAAATGATAAAAATATATTTTCATTTAAATGCCAAACTAAATTTATGTATGCTCTCATCCTTGGATGTTTTGCTTGATAAACTTTTCTAATTTGTTGAACAATCAATTATGCATCTCCAAAAACAACAATATTTACAATTTTTATTTTTGTATATATCTCTAAACCTAAAACTAAAGCTTCATATTGAGAGACATTATTTGTAGTGTCAAATTTCAACCTAAAAGATAATTGAATCAACTTCCAAGAAGGTGAAATAAAAATAATATCAACTCTTGAACCTTCCCAGGATGAAGTTGTCATGTCCCTATTTTTGGGTTCCCCTATTTTGTAATAGAAGGGACTTATGTGGTTTGTCATTGGAGAAAAATGAGTGAAAACGGGTTCATTTAATGTAACTTAGTTAGAATATGTTATGCTTGTAAATTGGCAGTAGGGAAGTAAAGTAAATTTAGATTAATAAGTTACTTAACTATTGGTAAAGTGACTTTTAATCCTAAAGTGAAAATTGGAGGGAAAATTCTAGAAGTTACATTTGATTTGGTCAAAAAGAGGAAGTTCTATAAGGCATGGAGGAAGGATATAGAAGAGGTTGGAAAAGTATAAAAGAAGGGTAACCCATCACTTCTCATTATTATGATTTGATATATTATTGAGTGATCTTGTAGCCATTGTTTTCGTTTGGGTTTTGGGAAAAACCCTTCCACTGCAGGTTTAGTTTTGGTGGTGCAATATCCACCCTATATAGACAAGAGGAAGATTCATCCATAGTTCTCGTTGGGGTTCATTTGGTGTTTGATTTCATACTAGAGGATGTTGGGAAGCATGTCGGCTTGCACAAGGTGTTTATGGCAATTTTCAAGAAGAGGTCGAGCTTTAGAACGGCAGGTTCCAGGAGGGTTTAACACATTTGTGAAAGGGGGCATCCTCATGGGTTGAGCATGGGTTGTCTCGCAAGACCCTACTAGATTCCCCTAGGTTGGAATCATTCCAGGTTTTTCTTGTGTGTTTTTGTAGTACATTGTGTAGCTACTTGGAATCCATTAGATTTGTGTGCTCGATAGTATTTTGTAGCTGTTATTACAACCATTAGACATAATTTTACTTATTTTGGGTGTTTTCCATCCATAATAAGATGCCATGATTATCTACTCCATTTTTTTGTAAGGAATGTATGATATATGTTTGAAAATATTCCTCATTGAGAAAACTATATATAATAATTTAACAACACATTCATATAAGAAGTAACAACAAATTTTGGGCAGGAATATATAAAATTATCTCCTAGCCTAGTTGGGAACATTACAGTGGTATCATAACTAGTGATATTTCTAGCTTGTGCGGATAAGAAAATATGAAGACAAATAAGGAATCCATAGAAAAATATCATAAGGAACTAGAATCATTTGTAAAGTATATAGTGTTGTGGGAGGCATATGCAGAACACATGGTTTACTTCGATGAGTATGAGAATCTCAATGAGGAGATCTGGGATGTTATGTTATTAGAGGATTACATCTCCATCAAGAAAGGAAATTATCCTAGATTTCATACCAAGGATCCCTTGAAAAGCACATGGTAGAAAGTGAAGGAAGACAATAAGGAATGACAGGTGGAGGAGCGTGCATCTAGACATATTAAGGATGTATGGATAAAGGAAGACCAAAAAGCATCCTATGATACATCATTAGAACTAATCAATGAGTTGATGACACTAATGTGTTGGATGGGTATACCTCTTATGAATCAACAAAATATGAGGATGCAACATTTGATGATGACCATATGTTACAAGCATCTGATGTTGGGGATCCAACATATTTCACTATGCATGATGCTTTTGATGAAGGTAGACAAGCATAATAGCACCTACACAGGATGAGGATTCAACACCATATCCCATTTATGATTTAGATGATGAGAAGGATGTGACTATGCCTCCACATGGTGATGGGATTAAACAAATACCCCTAGTAATGCAAGATTTGAAGGATCGATTATTGATCGAGGAAAATAAAATTGTGCAGGTGTTGAAAAGGGAAAATGGTCCTCATAAATTTATCGAAGATATTATATGGAAATCTTAGATGGAGGAGAGACAAAAATGGATTACAGAGGGGATCATTAGTGCCCAATTATGCATCATCAAAGAAGCACTAGAGCAGATGAAATATGATTACTTGCAGTTGTTCATGGATAGGGACATAGAGGATTTTGACCATTCAAAGTTGCAGGTGTTTGAGGAGAGGTTTGACATAGAGTATTTTGACCATGCACCTATTTTGCATTGCAGGTATCATGACTTGTTTCTTTTGGATCGATTCTTAGCTAAAAAGACGATAGTTCATAAAATTCCTTGTAGACTAGCCAGCAAGGAAGTATATGCACTAGTTGATTGGGGGATTGAGTATAGGATAGATGTGGATACATCACTCTAGAATCTATGTTCAGTTGATATTAGTAGAGTGATTAATACAGTGGCACATATGGGATACAAGGTGGTACATGAAGATACAATGGTGTGCAGTGGAATGCAATAGTATACAATGGTGTATGGAGGTGTGCAATGGGTTTTTGGGACATTTTCCCCAGGGATACCTCGATATAGGGACCAGAAATATCATTGATTTTGGTTCACCCAATATATATGAGTGGATGTATGAGCTTCATGGAGAGGAATATTCCTCGGAGATTGATCTTCAATTGGGTTATCATCGGAGTAGGGATAGAGAGTAGGATACCCAAAGGATCACTCTCAGATGTTACCTTGAGTCTTTGGTCATACCATTTGGGTTGACCAAAGCACCTAACACTTTTCATTCTTGCAGGGAGTGGCAGTGGCATATAGTTCTATTTTCTAATGCCAATGGTATATTTATTAGGACATGGAGGATTCACATGAGTCAGTTGGGTGAGGTAGGTAGGATTATAGCCATGTCAAATTTATTTTATTTAGGCTATGTGATTAGAGAATAGGAGGAGATATAGATTGTATTGGATTAGTTCATAGATATTCCAGCTGACAGAGTGGTGGATAGCATTTTCCACTATGGAGGTCACACATAGGTAGTCCTTGACTCCACACTTAGGGAGATGATTATGAGGGATATGTATGATTCACCATTGACATGGAAATATGGATACTCATATGAGTATGAGGAATCGTAGGTGACAGGGCTACTATCCAGGGAGATGTTTAGACTCCACGAATTACTTGAGTACATTGACGGTGATTGAGATACCATATTACCCGATGCAATTTTGTAGGAGACAAACATATTAGTAGGCTCAAGCTTGATTCCTACTACGTGGTTTCCACCAGATGATGGCATACCAAGGACTTGGCTCATTTTGACTTTTATGGTTACTAGTATGGAACAACATCAACTAGCAGGTATTGGGAGTAGCAGACTTCCAATCTGGTGGTGGGATGTGGGAATTTGTTCAAGTGATAGATTGATTTTGATGAGAATGTTGAACGACAGAGAAGTGGGAATGATTGGATTGTTTTAATTTTGGGGTGTCAAGAATTAATTTATATGGAAGGATAGACTCGAGGCCATTCGTGGATCTACAGGATTAAACTTCACTGAGACACCTTCACAGGGGAGGATTCATGATCATGGTTTCAATCCCTTCAGGGAGATTAGCTTGGGGTTCCAGGAGAGGAGGATGTAGACTAGGAGCATTGGTCCAACGGTGATGATTAGTTTGGTGCAACGTCAGCATGGTGGTATCTTTCCAGGATTAGTTTGAGACCCTGAGATCACGTTGTTTGAAAAATCATCCACTATTAGAGAGGAGAGAACTAACTTTGACTTTCCAGAGTTTAATTTTGGGAGGCTTAGGAGTGGTTTCTTGGAGGAGTGGTCTTCTAAGGAGTTTCCTGAGCTTACACAACTTATGACTGCTTGACTTATCAGCAGCAGTCAAGTGAATTATTTTATCAGCACCTTACAGACAAGTGTTATGCACTTCACATCATACAAGCTAGTTTTGGATCCTAGGGAATTTACCATCTATGGGGTTATTATGTTCACATGGAGGGAATTTGTAGATGATATGTTGGGATATTGTCTAGATGATTCTTGGATTCTTGCAGTAGACATGAGGTACTAGAGTATTGGGGCCTTTCCCTTTGATACTTGGAGACTAGGTGTAGTGGATGCCCTATTAGTTGATGAGCACATAGACTTATCTATGATATTTGATCTTAGATTGGGGATACATTGGATGGGAATGATCCTCGATAGTGGATGTGATCCTTTAAGGCATTAAATCTTGTGGACCCAGAGTGGGCATGATGGTCGGACAACTATGATTAGAGTAGCGTAGCATCAGCATAGTGGTTCCTTTTTTAGAATAACTTGGGACCCTAGGATTTTAGTAGGAGACAGTGCAACAGTTGAGATGGAGGCGAGAGCCAGTTTTTTCTCTCATGATATTGGTTCCCTAGTATTGCATTACATTGAAGAGTTGATCGCAATTGTTGTAGCACTATGTGGCCTTACTTGTTGGTGGTTTTCAAGAGGACCACGCCTTGAGCGGAGGAAGTTTCACAACTTATATGGTGGTTTGGGGTCCTGGTATCATTTTCAGTCTAAGATTGGATCAGTCGATGGAGTGTCAGGGCATGATGTAATTGCTTGAAAACAAGCAATATTTGGGAAGGCGGGACTTGTCATGTCCCCTTTTTTGGGTTCCCTTGTAATGGAGAAAAAGGAGCGAAAATGGGGTCATTTAATTTCACTTAGTTAGGAGATGTTATGTTTTTAAAGTGACATTAGGGAAGTAAAGTAACTTTTGATTAATAAGTTACTTAACTATTATTAAAGTGACTTTTAATCCTAAAGTGAAAATTGGAGGGAAAATTATAGAAGTTACATTTGATTTGGTCAAAAGTGGAAAGTTCTGGAAGGATTGATTTAGTCAAAAAGAGGAAGTTATAGAAAGCATGGAGGAAGGATCTAGAAGGGGTTGGAAAAGTATAAACGGAGGTTAACCCCTCACTTCTCATTATTATGATTTGATATCTTAGTGAGTGCTCTTGTAGCCATCATTTTCATTAGGGTTTTGGAAAAAACCCTACCACTGCAGGTTTAGTTTCGGTAGTGAAATATCCACCCTAGCTAAACAAGAGGAGGATTCATTTGGAGTTCTCATTGGGGTTCATTTTTTGTTTGATTTCTATAAATGTGTTGAACTTGAACAAAATATATCTAGCTATAAAATACCACACACATTTGTAGAGAGAAATTGAGAAAGAAGAAGCAAGAGAGAAAGAATGGAAGAATTATCATTAACCGTTATGAATAATGAATAATTTACACACGATATACTATGTATAACTCAACCAATGTGCACTGGAGATGAAGCCAATGTGACATAGTGTTGGTATAGAGTGATATGGACACACAGCAGGAGTGAACTTCCACCTAGTCTAGTCTCTCAAGCAGTTACAGGAGCGAACTACCACCTAGTTGAGTTAACTAGTCTACCAGTATTCAGTTAACTGAATGAAATAGAGTGAAGTGAGGAGGAGATCAGGGAATCATGGGTAATGTGCTAGTCTGGTGATGATACCAAGGACAATTTTCATTAGCTGGTGATGATCCCAATGTTTCATGGTGAAAGAACCAATGCAGGATATAGACTCCACTCAACTAGTGAAAACTGAAGTGAAAACTGAAGAGAATATTCTTCTAGAGGAATATTCTCCCTAAACTTTAGGAGAATAAATAATGACTAATAAACATAGGAAAAATAAATCCTAGGTGTGTTTTAAGTAACTCCAACACCCCCCATGAACATCACTATGGTGAAAATAAAAAATGGGTCCCGACAATGAGGCCATGTTAGGTACCCAAATACAAAAGATACACTGAAATAAAGTGAGGAAAGAGGGAAAACCAAGAAAATATGCCTGGAGGAAAATGGTTCAGTGGTAATGAGTGCAATAGGAGGCTCCTTGAAATAATATTGAGTCCTCCTAATATTGGTTGGATCACCAACAAGATCCATGCATCATGAAGAGTAGTCTGGACCCACTTGGGCCTCTGCTCTCTCTTTGCATTTGCATCTGGATGCACTGACTCTGCATCTAATTGTGTTGACTCTGTATCAGAATCCTCAGAATCCTCTAAATTAGAACTCTCGTCTAAAGAAGAGTCGACATGTGTATGCTCATCATCTCGGACAGGTGGAAGAATGAAGGTGTTTGCATGTGGTTGTTGAGGTACATATGAGACACTTTCCTCGAATCGGACACTTCGCTCAATGACGAATCGGTCTGAGGAAATATCAATAAGTTTGTATCCCTTCACACCATTGGGGTATCCAACAAAGATACACTCAGTGCTTTGTGGATCAAGTGCATTCCTCTTTTCATAGGGAATCCAAGCCCATGCGCATGAACTGAAAATACTAAAGTGGGTCACTTCTGGTTTGAGGCCACTCCAAGCCTCATAGGGGGTCTTATCCTTGAAAAATATATGGGGAGATATTTTTTGGATGTAGGTTTCACAATTAAGTGCTTTGTCCCATAGTCTCTATGGTAGTGACTTTGCATGTAGCATGCAAGATGCCATCTCTTTTAAAAATCTATTTTTCCACTCAACAACTTTGTTTTGCTGCGGAGTATAGGGAACTGTGTGTTGCAACTGAATCCTTGCCTCATGACAAAGATTTTAGATCTCATGATTGATATACTCTCCCCCATTATCAGTTCCAAGGAATTTGATTTTCTTTCTTGACTGTGTCTCAACCAGGGATTTGAAATCTTTGAGGTGTTGAAATACCTCTGATTTTTGCCTAAGAAAGTAAATCCATGTGAAACATGAGAAATCATCAACAAAAATGAGAGAAAAACTCACTTTGATGATTGATGGATGCGGAAAAGGACCCATGAGGTCACTATGGATTAGATATAAGGAGAGGAACCTCTATGAGTCTTTCCTTTGTCGAATTTCTCTTGAGGGTGTTTTCCAAGAACACATCCCTCACAGATTCCTTTGGAGAAATGGATGTATGGTAGACCATAAACCAATATTTGCTTGCTAATTTTTTGCATATATATTAAATTCAAATTATCAAACCTTTTGTTCCATATCCTACTACTTTCATCAGCATGGGTAAGCAGTAAAGCATAATCTAGTTCAATAAATTCATAAAATGTATACAATCTAGATTGATGATTTACCTCACCGGTAGCAACCCTAGAATTGGTTTTCATGTCATATATTTCCACTACATTAGGTTTGAATATGACTTTATTTCCAGTGCCATAATTCTT
This sequence comes from Picea engelmannii, assembly GCA_009831015.1. Lineage (NCBI taxonomy): Eukaryota > Viridiplantae > Streptophyta > Pinopsida > Pinales > Pinaceae > Picea > Picea engelmannii. Next base: position 490,619 of record ML789008.1, read on the forward strand.
CATTGATACATGGAGAGAATATTGACGGAAATGTTGGGAAAGTGCAGCACATTCTCGAAGCTTTCATTGGTGAGTCTAATCCTTCCTTTGTCGGTGACCTCGACTGGAGAGTTGTCCCCCATCAGAATAGGAGGACCTTTGCATGCATCCAATGAAGAATAGACTACTTTTGTGGAAGCCATGTGATGTGATGCTCCTGAATCTACAATCCAAGCATTGGGAGAGGAGTTGATGACAATCAAGGCATGGCTAGAATTTCCTTTCTTGGGATTTTGATCTTCTGGGTTCTTCTTCTTGGCACCCTCGGGAATGCGATCTCCAAGGTTGTTTTCCTAAATTATTTGAGTCATTAGATCTATTTTTTTCTACATGCATACAGACTCTGGATGGAATACTTTATGGCAGTATGTGCATTTCTCCCCTTTTCTTCCCTTTACACCTTTGAATCCGGAGGCATCGATGAAGGGTTTTGAGTACCCTTCCTTCTTCATATTTTCATGAGCTTTCCTTTAGTATTTATATTTATATTTATGATATTGATGGCTTCCATATTGCACAGTAAGTGCATGAACCTTTCGGCCTTTGATTTTTCCCATGTTTATGAGCTTGGTTTGCTATTGTGTCAGGGATTCGATAAATTCCTCAAGAGAAGACATCTTCCTGGTGGCTCCAGAGGAAAATTTCACTTAATGGAATGTGGATACAAACACGAATAATTTAGGACCAAGTTTGGAGAGAATGGTGAGAACCATTTGTTTCTCCTCCTTAGATTTGTCAACCCCGAAAAATTTGAGTTGCAACAGTAAATCCTTGTATTTTATAAATAAATCTTGGAGATTATCAAATATTTTTGGATCCAATGTGAGAAATTCCACCTCGAGCGTATGTCCCCTCATCTCATCCTTTTTTCCAAATATCCCTTCCAAGGTGGTCTAGTCTTCATTGGGGGTTTTACAAGAAGATATGTAAAAAAGGAGATCGAGAGAGATGAGACTGCAAATTCTTATGAATGCTTCATCCATTCGATTTAGATACTTGGATTTTTCTATGGCTCATGTTGGTTATGTATTTGTATTCAATTTTAACCTGTACAATCCTTTGGTTCTAAGATGCATGATTATTCTCTCCTTCCATGCAAAGTAATTGTAAGGTGTAAGAATGAATTCATTTGGGAATTCCATTTTTCCGTTGTCTTCAATATTTGGTACCTGCAAAAAACAATTGGTGTAGATTTGTTTAGCATTCCACTGAATCTAATACCATGTAAATGTATTGAACATGCACAAAATAGATCTAGCTAGAAAATACCACACACATTTCCAGAGAGAAATTGAGAAAGAAGAAGCAAGAGAGAAAGAATGGAAGAATTATCATTAACCGTTATTAATAATGAATAATTTACACATGATATACTCTGTATAAATCAACCAATGTGCCATAGTGGTGGTCTAGAGTGATATGGACACACACCAGAAATTATGGGAGTGAACTGCCACCTAGTCTAGTCTCTCAGGAAGTTACGGGAGTGAACTGCCACCTGGTTGAGTTAACTAGTCTACCAGTCTTCAGTTAACTAACTGAAACAAAGTGAAGTGAGGAGGAGATCAGGGAATCATGGGTAATGCACTATTCTGGTGATGATACCAAGAAAAATGCGCATTAGCTAGTGATGATCTCAATGTTGCATGGTGAAAAAAACAATGACTCAAGTGAAAATTGAAGAGAATATTCTCCTAGAGGAATATTCTCCCTAAACTTTAGGAGACTAGACAAATACTAATAAACATAGTGTTAGCACCCTATAAATCTGCTCGGCTATCAAGATAGACGACAGGGATAACTGTTTCAACCTACTTTAGAGCTGGAAACTGGCCAATTCAACTCAGAGAGGGCTCTCTCGTGTCACTTGATATTCTTTGGAAATTAGGTGGCTAGATTTGGTTTGTTTTGGGGATTTTTATAAAGCTACTGGCAAGGAGGGGGAGGAACACACAGGGCTATGGAGTCAAAATTCTGAAATTGAATGAAAACAATGATCAGCCGATAGAAATCTCTAAAGGATAAAGGTTAAATGAGGCAATGAATCTGGGTTGTAACTTAAAATAAATCAGAGTGGTAAGAGGGAAGAGGAAACAAACAACTGCATCAGAGCATTACAGGAATGAATTCTGAATTAGCTAAGAAGAAACATACACAGTTTAAATTGCTTAGGCTGAGAGTGTCACAAGACGAATTCTGGGCCTTTAACTCTCCAATTTAAACAGAAGACAGTGTAAATGGAATTAAAGAAACACATGAAAAACACACTATGAAAGAAGACTGAACTCATATCACAGCCAATTAGAATCGTTTCATAAACAATCCAAATGCTTTTGCATATGTATTCATTTCAATCCTAGAAAATTACAAAGTTTTCCTGCACAGAGGGTAGGTTCCTCCTTTTTTCCATCCTTCTATACTCGTGAGGGCAAGAATATATAGAGGAATGTCGTGTGGAATTCAAAACATTTTGACTTCCTCGTAATTCAAAAATAGATACAAGTTACGAAAAGGAAGAACAATTATACTATTTAAAGGGACCGTTAGTAACCATTTTGTCATATCAGGACTCCCTTTTCTTAAGCTGACATCTATCCAAAAATTTCTGAAATACACCAAAATTTCACGTGAGGATTCAACTTAGATTCGCGATTTCCTCTTCCAGGGTACCCCACCAATCAAGATTTTCTCCGACGCTCTATCATCTGGGTTTTGGCCTCTGTCCTCTGCCTTTTTCTCCTCTTCCTCTTTGTGGCTGGGTGGCAAGTGTTATCCGCATGTTCATTTATGATGAGATCCCTCATAATGGGGTTTAATTTTACTCCCAACTCTGTCTTAGGTTCAGGTTCGGTATGAAATTTAGACGCCAATATCTACAAGACCCATATTTCTTTCTTACTTATCGACCTACCTGGTACATTAGTTGAGAACCCAGTCGCTAAAGACACTGTTTGATGAGTATTATCCATACCTTTCGAACTTTGCAGAGACCTTGATTTGGCCACCCTTTGAAATTACAGAACTCAGGAACGCAGGTCGAGCTTGTTTTCCTTACGCACAAGATGGAAATTTTATAGAATAAGATAAAATGATCTCATATATGAGACTTGATGGTTTTTTGTACTTTAATCATGAATTACTATCACAATACGTCGGTAAGACACGCTTCATCAATCAACTTCGAATGATGGGCCTCGAGTTAGTTATGCGACAGTGTACTTTTGGCACGTCATCTGGGAGAGTGCCTGGACCAATGATGTGAGGTGATGTGACCAACCACCATCCTCCCTGCGAGTTATTGATGTGACATTTTGAATCACATGACATCGGGGCCATAGGAAAAGTGGTTTCGGGAAATTCATTGTCTACCCCGATGCATGTGTAAGAGCGCCACGCGTTCCCTATCAAAACCGTAATGGTTTTTCCCGGTCTGCCTTCGCGACGTTAAGTTCTGTGCTATTCGTTGGTCCGATGCGGGCCTCGACCGTGGATCGGGGATTCTTCAAAATCAACGTTCCACCGAGATACTCCCTTCCTACCTCTGCTATATATTCCGCGGTGGTGCATACCTCCTGCCCTCGGGCCAAGATCCGCACAAGATCTTCTCTAAACCACGAAAAAGGTTAACTGAACTCCTTGTTTAAGCCCGCAAAGGATTTCGGGTCTCGCGAGTTGGGAACTTCAAATGCAATGCCATAGTTCTTGGCAATATCTGAAATTTGAAATTGCGAATGGGATTAAGGTGTAAGCCCCTTCTTCATCCCCTTTTCCAATATGACCACAGCCAAGCCTTAACGCAAGCACCTTTCGCAACTCGTGAATTTGTGAGTTGGAGCGCCAACTTCTTGTTCTCTCCCCTTGTGAATCCCCGAAACATGATATGTCAATGAAGGTTGACTCCTCCCAAAGTGATGGGCACATGCCACCTGCCACTTCTGTTTACTCCGCTTACAGAGTGGGTCCTTGCCACCTGTTCACACGAGTCTTCGGCTTTCATGACTTGAGAGAACATCGAATAGCCATTCCTCTCCCTCTACAAATCCTTGACTCTGAAATCGTGCCTTCGATGAGATCGATGGTTGTGTGCCTCTCTCGATCCAATGGCCATTGTTGTATCGGGATTTTTCCAATTGAAAATCCACAAAACTCGACCCAAACCCCTGGTCACTCCATTCCCCGAACTCTGATACGTGGATTCACATATGAGATCAATGACCCTCTCTGATCCAGACCTGATGGTCACTATCCTTACTAAAGTTATGGGTGTTGAAAGACTCTCAGTATTAATCCCTCCGTTGTTCCACAAGATCCAATGGCTAACGGAACTTCGACACTTCCTCCTGAAGCGATTCCACCATACGATTCAACTTCTCAAGGACTTCTGGCCAAATGACTTGGCGTCCTTCCTCCTAAACTTTACTTCTATGAGATTGATGCAGGAGCATCTCTCCATGCAACCAGCCAGCCACGTCAGTGTGCACTCATTCAGGGCTGAAAGGGAGGCGCAGCCTCATTTTGAATTTGAATTCAATGTAAATTAATGCCTTAGGCTGGTGAGCCATGAATGTCGTGCCTTTGCGCAGGCTGTAGATAAGATAGGCATTTATTATAGATTGGCTGAGATCTAGCTCTGGATAGAAGACTAGACAGCCATTGATTGTAAATTAATTAGAGTAGGTAATTCCTAGAGGGAAGCGCTCGATTGAGCCGCCTCATGTAAAAGAGATTTTGAGATCTCTTTAGAGAGAGGGAGTTGAGTAGTAGAATCTGTATGTAGAGCAGGAGAGTCGAGAGAGAGCTAGGGAACACCTTGTAAAATATACAGGCATTTGCCATTATTAATACAGAGCAGTTTTTCCTGCATTTCCTGTGTGTTAATAGATGTCTGTGTGTGTTCCTTTTATATTGAGAATATATGTTGTAGTTGTGTATTTGCAGGGTGTGTTTGATTTCAGGTTTGACAGGTCTTTGAGGGTTCATGCCATGAGGGCGTGACAGAGTGTTGAGACTCTGAATACCAGTGCAAGGGTGGATGCACTTCTGAACTCGTGAGGAGTCAGACAAAGACGTGCTGAGAGCACCAGCCTTGAAGTCAACAACTCATGCAGAAGGAGGAATTGTGGGGTTACTGAACACCTCAATAGACAAGGCAGTGTAGCTGAGACACTGTTGTCGGCAGAACCTTTGAGAAGTTCCGTAGGAGCTCTACAAGAAGGTGTCGAGCGTGTGTACAGAAGTGCACGGAGGAAAGAACTCTGTTGTGAGTTCTGAAGGACCAGAATTCTGTCGAGGATTCTGAGGAGCTTCGTCTGGAGGACGTTGAGCGAAGCGTGTAAGTATAAGGAGAAAGCGTAACTGTTGGGTGTTCTGTGGCAGCGAAGCTCCACCAGGAGGGCGTTGAGGAAGGTTGTAGACAAACACGAGGAGAAAGGAACTCTTTGAGTTCTATCATTTGGAGGAAGCATCCACTGAGGGAGATTTTACTAGGTTACTGAATACCCAGAGTACTCGGCAATAGGTTGCTTGAGGTTAAAGACTGCCAGGAAGCCTTATATTCTCCATCTGTGAGAGAAAGAGAAGAATAATCGAGCTTCTGTAGAGGTCGAAGCTACAGGAGGAGCTTAGGACGGATAGTGCTTTGCGTGCAAGGACTTCTGTTGCAGGAAGTGCATAGAGTCCGGATGACTTCCACACTTGGAGAGTCGTTGGAGGCCGAGGATAGGGAGTGCATGTGAAAGATCTCTGAAAGAGTCAGAGTTGATAAAGCTCAGGAGGAATAGTTCCTTGCAGATAGTGTGGAACAGGTCCTGGAGGGATTGGAACCAGAGAGCTTTGAAGTGGGGGAGATCTCCAAGAAGAAAATCAATGGCCAGGGTTCGCAGGCGAGGTTCGCGAAACCCCGTCGATCGTCCGATCATGGAGAAGCCAAGCGGGAGTTAACCCTTAGGTGCGGAAGGAATATGCCGTCGAATTTTAGCATATCGGGGATCGGCATTCGGCGTTTGATAAGGCGAGGGTTCATGCTCGTCGAAATCGCGAGTAGCGATTTCCCGATTTAACGGGAACCGTTGATCAGGGCAAGGACAGGTGGCGCGTGATCCCGAGAAGTCGGACTTCGGGGTTTCGGCTTTCAGCGTTTCAGGGTTTCCGACCACAAAGAAAACTTGTATCGTGGATTCGCGATTCGCGAAACCCCGAAGTGACGTGGCATGTGGGACCACAGCAGGTAGTGGAGTATGGGTGAAAGCACCTCAGCATATTGGGGATCGAATTGTCGATAGAAGGAAGAGGTGGAGGTGTCAAATCCACACGTGCCATCATATATCGGCATATCGGAGTTCGGGGTTCGGGGATTCATAGTGTAAGTGAGTCACGACATTTCATGTGCCGATTCCCCGATAGGGAAATCTCCGATAAATGAAAGCGTTGACCCGTTGACCATCGGGGTTCGGGGTTTTGAGTTGCATGTGACTGCGCTCACAGAATTCGCGAGATCACGAATTCCGATTTCCTGATTTCCGAAGGGGAGATCGCTGAAGGAGGTTACTGTGGGTAGTGAACTCCCTAGAGGAGTAGAAGATCACTTGGAATCTTCAGGCCTATGAAAGAAAGAGAAGGTCCTGGTGAGAGCAGGGTGGAACCGTGAGGGTTTCCTAAACAGTGCGTCAAGTGGTATCAGAGCAGGACTTCATCTGTATATTGCAGGTGAAGGAAGACAGAGCACTGGAGGACTCTGTGAGGACTGCTTGCAGGTAGACATCCGTCCAAAGACAGTCAGCAGGACTGTAGGAGGATGAAGCTAAGCACCGAGGATTGTTGGAGGGACAGCAGAAGATTTGTCGAGGGGACAGATAGACAACGCAAAATGGCTACTGAAGGCCATAGGAAGAAAAGCAAGGCAGAAAAGCTTGCAGAGGAAGCAGAAATGACTAGAAACCTCTATGAATTAAAAGCAGACATAGAGGAGTTCGAACTACGGATGCGGCAGGATAGGAGGAGGAGACGACTGCGCGAATTTCCAATGAAGAAGGTAAAAGCAAAATGGCCAGTCAAGCAGTTGATGGTCATAAGACAGCGAAGGCTGTTGAAAAGATGGCTGAGGTATGCTAAGAACCTTAGGGCCACAGGAAAAGGCATGATTTGTTACTGTTGGCCAGAGACAGGAAAAAGTCTCGATGGTGATGATGATGATGATGATTGGGATAAGTTGGAATCAGTTGATGGTTTCAAATACTACCGGCTGGGTAGAAAGGAAGAAATTCCAATTTTCCAGGAGGGCAACAAATTTGGATCAGTTGAGTATCTCAAAGACTGTCGCGAGGACAGTCAAGGAATTTCAAATGACCAGATGGGCGTTGATCAGAGATCTCTGAGAGGTCTCAAGGACTGCCAGGAGGGCAGTGAAATCATTGAAGATTGCTAAGAGGGCAGCGGAAGCGTACTAAGCTGCCTGGAGGGCAGGGATGAAAAATTGAGACTGTCTGAGAGTCTCTTGGACTCAAGGGAGAGTTCAATTCAGCAAAGGTTGTTGATGGAGATGGGATCGGTTGATCTCAAAGTCTTCCAGGAAGGCAGCAGAAGCATTCCACATTGCAGGAATGAGCAAATGAGCTCGGGAATTGATTTGGATCAGCAGGTGCAGCTGACAGAAGAGGAGGAGGATCAGAATGATCTTCTGATGATTGGGGGAGTTTCAATATTCCTACCATCTACCCAAGAGGAGGCAGAAAATTCTGTTGTACATGCAGCAACAGCAAAGCAGTCACAGTTGGAGATGACTGTCGAAGAGGAAGAGTTGGAGCAGGAATTTGGGACTGCCCAAGCAGATGCAAAGAAGAATGAGTGTTCGGAGGGACAACTCAAAAATTTCAGCCAGCAAGCTGAAGGAGCTGTAGCACTGAAGCTGACAGCAAAAGATCAAGTGGGAGCAAAAGAGGAAAATGAGAATTCTGAGGAATGGCTCAGCATTTACAGTCGTGGAGTTGAAAGGAATGCAACATGGGAAGTTGCAGAAGAAGAGAAAGAAGTTGTAGCACTGAGGCTAGTAGCAAAAGGTGCCGAGGAGCAGGCAGGAACATTTATTACTCCATGGGAGACGGAGTTGAAGATGTTGGAGGATTGGTTGAACAATCCAGAGCTAGCAAGAGAACCGACAGAATGTGAGCTGTCAGAAAAGAGGATGACTGAGCAGCAGGTCATTCGGGAAGAAATTGCAGAACTGGAGACTGCAGTAAAGTGGCGATTGAAGGCCACAGATGAAGATGAAGAAGATGGCATGGGAGATCGTGATGATCTGTCCAATGGCCAAAATATTTTTCAGCAGAGGAGTCTGCAAAGGCACATCTAGCCACTGGAGCAGCTAGATGAGGAGATAGAGGGCATCAGAAGGCTGATGTTGAGGTCAGCGCAGTTTACCAGTGAAGAGAAGTTGGGTAGATAAAAGGCAGCAGCAGCAGCGCAGCGGAAGCAGCAACAGCAGCAACAGAATGGAGCAAATGAAAAGCTCCAAAGACTTGTTTGGGACCCAGGTGGATTCCAACAACTACAAAGGAAGCTCATGAGCAGGAGCTCATGATTTTTGCAGCTGTGGAGTATGATGCAGGAGCATCTCTCCATGCAACCAGCCAGCCACGTCAGCGTGCACTCATTCAGGGCTGAAAGGGAGGCGCAGCCTCATTTTGAATTTGAATTCAATGTAAATTAATGCCTTAGGCTGGTGAGCCATGAATGCCATGCCTTTGTGCAGGCTGTAGATAAGATAGGAATTTATTATAGATTGGCTGAGATCTAGTTCTGGATAGCAGACTAGACAGCCATTGATTGTAAATTAATTAGAGTAGGTAATTCCTAGAGGGAAGCGCTCGATTGAGCCGCCTCATGTAAAAGAATTTTTAGATCTATTTAGAGAGACGGAGTTGAGTAGTAGAATCTGTATTTAGAGCAGGAGAGCCGAGAGAGAGCTCGGGAACACCTTGTAAAATATACAGGCATTTGCCATTATTAATACAGAGCAGCTTTTCCTGCATTTCCTGTGTGTTAATGGATGTCTGTGTGTGTTCCTTTTATATTGAGAATATATGTTGTAGTTGTGTATTTGCAGGGTGTGTTTGATTTCAGGTTTGAGAGGTCTTTGAGGGTTCATGCCATGAGGGTGTGACAGAGTGTTGAGACTCTGAATACCAGTGCAAGGGTGGATGCACTTCTGAACTCGTGAGGAGTCAGACAAAGACGTGCTGAGAGCACCAGCCTTGAAGTCAACAACTCATGCAGAAGGAGGACTTGTGGTGTTACTGAACACCTCAATAGACAAGGCAGTGTAGCTGAGACACTGTTGTCGGCAGAACCTTTGAGAAGTTCTGTAGGAGCTCTACAAGAAGGTGTCGAGCATGTGTACAGAAGTGCACGGAGGAAAGAACTCCGCTATGAGTTCTGAAGGACCAGAATTCTGTCGAGGATTCTGAGGAGCTCCGTCTGGAGGACGTCGAGCGAAGCGTGTAAGTATAAGGAGAAAGCGTAACTGTTGGGTGTTCTGTGGCAGCGAAGCTCCGCCAGGAGGGCGTTGAGGAAGGTTGTAGACAAACACGAGGAGAAAGGAACTATTTGAGTTCTATCATTTGGAGGAAGCATCCACTGAGGGAGATTTTACTGGGTTACTAAATACCCAGAGTACTCGGCAATAGGTTGCTTGAGTTGAAAGACTGCCAGGAAGCCTTATATTCTCCATTTGCGGGAGAAAGAGAAGAAGAATCGAGCTTCTGTAGAGGTCGAAGCTATAGGAGGAGCTTAGGACGGATAATGCTTTGTGCGCAAGGACTTCTGTTGCAGGAAGTGCATAGAGTCCGGATGACTTCCACACTTGGAGAGTCATTGGAGGCCGAGGACAGGGAGCGCATGTGAAAGATCTCTGAAAGAGTCAGAATTGATAAATCTCAGGAGGAATAGTTCCTTGCAGATAGTGTGGAACAGGTCCTGGAGGGATTGGAACCAGAGAGCTTTGAAGTGGGGGAGATCTCCAAGAATAAAATCAATGGCCAGGGTTCGTAGGCGAGGTTCGCGAAACCCCGTCGATCGTCCGATCATGGAGAAGCCAAGCGGGAGTTAACCCTTAGGTGCGGAAGGAATATGCCGTCGAATTTCGGCATATCGGGGATCGGCATTCGGTGTTTGATAAGGCGAGGGTTCATGCTCGTCGAAATCGCGAGTAGCGATTTCCCGATTTAATGGGAACCGTTGATCAGGGCAAGGACAGGTGGCGCGTGATCCCGAGAAGTCGGACTTCGGGGTTTCGGCGTTCAGCGTTTCGAGGTTTCCGACCACAAAGAAAACTTGTATCGTGGATTCGCGATCCGCGAAACCCCGAAGTGGCGTGGCATGTGGGACCATGGCAGGTAGTGGAGTACGGGTGAAAGCACCTCGACATATTGGGGATCGAAATGTCGATAGAAGGAAGAGGTGGAGGTGTCAAATCCACACGTGTCATCGTATATCGACATATCGGAGTTCGGGGTTCGGGGATTCATAGTGTAAGTGAGTCACGACATTTCATGTGCCGATTCCCCGATAGGGAAATCTCCGATAAACGAAAGCGTTGACCCGTTGACCATCGGGGTTCGGGGTTTTGAGTTGCATGTGACTGCGCTCATAGAATTCGCGAGATTGCGAATTCCGATTTCCCGATTTCCGAAGGGGAGATCGCTGAAGGAGGTTACTGTGGGTAGTGAACTCCCAAGAGGAGTAGAAGAGCACTTGGACTCTTCGGGCCGGTGAAAGAAAGAGAAGGTCCTGGTGAGAGCAGGGTGGAACCGTGAGGGTTGCCTAAACAGTGCGTCAGAGATGATTCCAACCTCCACCTCCCTTTGAACACTTCAAAGGTTCTATCCGTTCTAAGCTTTCGCTTACAAACTCAAGGATTCCAAAAGGGTCCCTGCAGGCACTCCTTGCGAGAAATTTTCAAATAACCTCATGTTATTTGGGTCTTCGGCTCTGTTCACTCTTTGCAACAGAGAATTCTTCAACTCCTTTGTGAGTTTGAAAGAATTCGTTCCCTTCTCCCAGCCTACGCACACTTTGTTGAAAAGTCAACAAGAAACATGTGTCTAATTTATTTTTCCCTTAAATAAATTGGACAATAAATATTAATCTATTATCTCATTTATAACTGAGTAATTTGGATTTGTAACGGAACTATAAGTGTAGTTAAGTGAGTTAATATCAGTTGTACTAGGTGTAACTAAACTTGCACTAGTGAGATCTCAGTGAATTAATTATTCATCAATTCACAATCAATGAACTCACATGCAATTGAAGATTCGCCGCGGTTAACTACATGCATGTTAGATCCATTTGTGACCTAGTTGAGATAACAGGTGAAAGGGACAGTTTGTCTATCAGTTGTGATTTGATCACACATGCAATGGATATGCTTATGAGCATGTGCAAACTAGGCAATTAGTATCATTGTGAGAATTCGAATTGCAGAGATTGTGCAGAGGAGGCAGGTTGTCTAGACACGGAGAATTGGCACATGTATTTGTTGATTCGTGTATGACAGTGTGAAACGATTGTATTGTACTGAGAACTCTTGGATTAGAGTTTTGTATGAGATTGTTTCATGATTCATGATATACATAATATATGATACTGGGGTTTTTAGCTTTACACTTTCCCCAGGAAAAAAAAACTTATGTGTTATGTGTTCTTGATATTTCACTTTGTGATTGTGGTTGTGATCATGGTTTAATTTTCCACAAGAATAATAGTAGAAGCAATTTTGTATTTAACAGTGGCGTATAATTGTTATATTAGGAGAATCGCAGGAATACTTAATTTGTATTGAAATTTCTATATGGTATCAGAGCCACGAAGGCCACGGAGCCATGGAAGTGAGGTGAAAACATAATAGTATTCTCGCGGGTCCCATATCTAGCAGGGTGTGAACCCTAGTACTGAAAACTACGCTCATTTCTAGGAACAGGAATTCTCACACCCTACTCAAAGGAGAGGTGTGAACTTCATTGTGATTCTCGCAGGCTGCTTAAGGGAGAAATGTGAACTCCCCTCACCCTACAATGCATTACAGTGCGAACCTTCCAGTCAAGTTCTCAGGCTATACATAGGCAAAGTGCGAACTTCCCTCAGGCTACTCATAGGTGGGGTGCGAACCTCCCAGGGAAAGAGGGATTGTAGTAGTTGAGTTTGTGGTTGGATAGCATTTGAATTTGCAAGATTTTCTTGGTGCGACAGTTGATTCAAGGTAGAAATGTCTTTCAATGGCTTAAGGTTGGAGTATGCACTCAAGGGTAGCTCGAACTACATTTCTTGGAAGGACAGGATGGAAGCAGTGCTCGAAGACAATGTATTGAAGGATTACATTGATAAATATGTTCCTAAGCCGGATGCGACAGACACTGCAAATCTTGATGCATGGAAAAATAAAGTGGCGAAGGCGAGGAGGATTCTGTTGGAGGGAGTACGAGACCACATTGTCTCAAGTCTCCATAGGAAAACCACACCACATGCAATGTGGAAGGTTTTGACAGATCTGTTCCAAAATAGTAGCGACCATAGGAAATTGGCGCTCAAAGATAAACTCAGGAAGATCAAGATGGAGAAGGGCAACACCATTCCAAAAAATCTCACGAAGTTTGTCCAATGTCGGGATGAGCTTGGAAGTGTGGGAATAACAGTTGCTGCCGATGATTTGGTGAGCTTGGCGCTCTTAGGACTTCCCAAGAGTTGGTACAGTTATCAAGACTCTGTCAATGGAAGGGAAAAAATGTCGAATTGGGAACGACTATGGTTGGATCTAGTGCAAGAGGAGTTCAGGCAAAACAAAAGAGATGGATCTTCATCAAAGCATGATGATGAAGAGGATTGTGCTTTGACTACCAAGGCAAGGAAAAGGAAAGGGAAGAAATTCCATTCAAAATCCAAGTCTAAAGTCAAGAAGCTGGATTTGTCCAAAGTGAAGTGTTTTCATTGTCACGAACATGGGCATCTCGCTACTAATTGTCTGTAGAAGAAGAAGAACAAGACGGTTGTTGGAGCTGCAACTGGTGAGGCTCTTGTCTCACAATTTGAGCTTGACTTCACTTTGATCGCATGCATGGCTTCAAGTGCATCAAGATCATTGTGGTATTTGGATAGTGGCGCTTCCTTCCACATGACGGGAGATAAAGAGTCCTTCATTGACTTGGAGGAGAAATATATTAGAATGCATATAGAGATGGGTGATGATGGATGATGCAGTGCGACTAGTATTGGTACCATTACCTTTCAGAGAGAGTCAAGTAAACCATTTCAATTGAAAAATGTTATGCATGTTCCAGGTCTGAAGAAAAACCTGGTCTCAATCGCAATGTTGGAGGATAGAGGCTATGATGTTGTTTTTAGCACTGGAAAATCCTACCTGCGACATAAAGCAACAGTTCAAGTCAAGAAGATAGGTATTCGAGTTAAGAATCTCTACATGCTGGAGGTATATGGCTACGGTGCCATGATAGGCAAGGCAAAAAAAGTGGTGAGCCGAGATGAGGGTGAAGTATGGCACAGGAGATTGGGCCATCTTCATCATGGAGCAATATCTACTGGACTTCCAAGGGGAACACTTTCTCAGTTAGATCAATGCAAGGGGTGCACCCTGGGGAAGTATGTAAAGTCCACCTTTCATGAAAAGGAGAACCATGCTTCGGTGATCCTAGAGAGAATTCACACAAATGTGTGTGGACCATTCTCGATTGATTCAACAACAAAACATAGGTATTATGTTATTTTTGTTGATGACTTTTCTTGTAAATGATGGATATTCTTCATGCAAAAGAAGGATCAAACATTCTCAAATTTCTGTGAGTTTAAAGCATTGGTGGAGAAAGAGTCGGGGAAGCAAGTGAAATCTCTAAGGAGCAATAATGGTGGAGAATACATCTCTAACAAATTCAAAGACTTCTGAAGAAGAGAAGGAATTCGAAGAGAACTCATAGCGCCTCATAACCCACAACAAAATGGGGTCGTGAAGAGAAAGAACAGAACGATCATGGGTGCAGCACAAGCGATGTTGCATGATCAAGGCCTATCAATGCATTTGTGGGCATAAGCATGCAATACTATGGTTTATGTGCAGAACCGTTGTCCTCATAGAGTACTTGGAATGAGTACACCTCAATAATCTCTTACTGGTAAGAAACCTGATGTTTCTCATTTTAAAATTTTTGGCTCATCTGTTTATGTGCATGTGACCAAGGATTCAAGGAAGAAGATGGAACCGACTGCTAAAGTTGGGATATTTATGGGGTACACAGAAACACCCCATAATTATCGTGTGTATTTGTTGAACAGTAAGATGACTGTTATGCGATGGGATATAAAATTCGATCAGGGGAAAGCCATGCGGTTGTCACTTGAGAGGGAGCTAGAATTGCATGCAGAAGATGAACTGTTGGTTCCCAAAGATGAGTCTCAAGATGTGGATCAACCACATGAAGAGGTTAATGGAGTGGAAGAAACCACTCAAGCAGAGCCATCCATCAAAAATCACAGAAAGTGCACCACATAAGTTGATAGATTGAGACTAGATGTTGCACAGAATGTAGGAGCCCCTACTTCACAGTGCAGACAAAGACAGTCTCCTGATCGATTTGCTGGATACATGGCTCTCATGAGAAAATGTATTGTGATTGAACCATCTTCCTTTCAGGAAGCAGTGTAGGACCCCACTTGGGTTGATGCTATGATAGAGGAGTATGACACCATTTTCAAAAATAGTGCATGGGAAATTGTCCCAAGACTGGTCGACAAATCAGTGGTAGGTTCAAGATGGATCTACAAGGTAAAGCAAGCTGCTAATGGGAGTGTTGAGAAATATAAGGCCAGGCTTGTGGCCCGGGGCTTCTCACAGATCGAGGGGATATATTATGATGAGACCTTTGCACCTATCGCAAGGTACTCTTCCATAAGATCCATCCTTGCACTCTCAACGCAGATGGGCTGGCGCATTCATCAGATGGATGTAAAAAATGAATTCCTCAATGGGATCATTGAGGAAGAAGTGTACATTGAACAACCAGAAGGTTTTGATAGAGATTCGCATGTGTGCAGACTCAAGAGAGTACTATATGGGCTGAAGCAAGCACCTCGTGCTTGGTACACTCGGATAGACAGTTATTTCACTGGATTGGGCTTCACCGAAAGTGAAGTAGATGCAAACCTATACCAAATTGTGGTGGAGGGTAAGTTTTAATCATTGTTCTTTATGTTGATGATTTAATACTGACTGGTGATGAGCAGCTGATACACTCATGCAAGGATGACCTTGCAAAGGAGTTCGAGATGAAGGATTTGGGTCTTCTTCATTATTTCCTTGGATTGGAAATATGGCAGCGAGATGGTGAACTTTTTGTGTCTCAAGGAAAGTATGCAAGGGAGATACTGGGTAAGTTTCACATGGAGGGCTGCAAACCCATGGATACTCCTCTTCCAGGAAACTGGAGGAAAGAGGATGTTACTTCTGGAGAGGTAGTGGATGCTACTATCTATCGACAGTTAGTGGGTTCGCTAATGTATTTAGTGAAAACGAGACCGGACATTTGTTATGCGGTTAACCATCTAAGTCAAGCGATGGTTAAGCCTACCAAACTCTTTTAGAAGGTGGGTAAGCATGTACTGAGATATATGAAGGGCACATCTGAGTATGGATTATGGTATAGATAGACAGATGAGGTGAAGTTGCATGGCTTCACGGATGCAGATTGGGCGGGCAACCCAATGGACAGAAAGAGCACATCAAGGGGGATCTTTAGTATCGGATATACAATCGTTTCTTGGTACAGCAGGAAACAAAGATCTGTGGAACTTAGTTCAGTGGAAGTGGAATACATGGCAGCGAGTCAAGCTACATGTGAGGCTATCTGGATGAGGAAGATCTTGGTTGGTTTGTTTGGTTCTCATTTAGATCCAACAGTGATTTATTGTGATAATCAAAGTTGCATTAAACTCTCAATTAATCCTGTGTTTCATGACAGATCTAAGCATATAGATATTCGGTATCATCATCTCAGAGATTGTGTGCAGAGGAAGATCATGTTGCTTCAATACATTCCTACGTAAGATTAGGATGCAGACATTCTGACGAAGGCGCTCACCAGGAGCAAATTCGAATATCATAGAGACAAGATTGGGGTGAAGGATAATGCCTTTCTTGTTGAGAGGGAGTGTTGAAAAGTCAACAAGAAACATGTGTCTAATTTATTTTTCCCTTAAATAAAGTGGACAATAAATATTAATCTATTATCTCATTTATAACTGAGTAATTTGGATTTGTAACAAAACTATAAGTGTATTTAAGTGAGTTAAGATCAGTTGTACTAGTTGTAACTAAACTTTCACTAGTGAGAGCTAAGTGAATTAATTATTCATTAATTCACAATCAGTGAACTCACATGCAACTGAAGATTCGCCACGGTTAACTACATGCATGTCAAATCCATTTGTGACCCAGTTGAGATAACAGGTGAAAGGGACAATTTGGCTATCAGTTGTGATTTGATCACATATGCAGTGGATATGCTTATGAGCATGTGCAAACTAGGCAATTAGTATCATTGTGAGAATTCGAATTACAAAGATTGTGCAGAGGAGGCAAGTTGTCTGAACACGGAGAATTGGCACATGTATTTGTTGATTTGTGTATGAAAGTGTGAAACGATTGTATTGTACTGAGAGCTCTTGGATTAGAGTTTTGTATGATATTGTTTCATGATTCATGATATACATAATATATGATAGTGGGGTTTTTAGCTTTACGCTTTCCCCGGGAAAAAAAAACCTATGTGTTATGTGTTCTTGATATTTCACTTTGTGATTGTGGTTGTGATCGTGGTTTAATTTTCCACAATAATAATAGTAGAAGTGATTTTGTATTTAATAGTGGTGTATAATTGTTAGATCAGGAGAATCGCAGGAATACTTAATTTGTATTGAAAATTCTACACACTTTGCACGGCTCTGTGCTCTGCTAGCACTCTTGCCTGTAAAGACACAACTTGAATCTCCTCTGAGAGTTTTGAGATGAAACTCAGAACCTGCTCAACGCACTCCTTGTGAACCTTCCACTGCACTCTTTGAAGGAGTTCTCAGAAAGAGAAACAACTGAAACTCATTCTCTCCTTATCTAGAATTAAACATACAACATAGAATTCTAGAGCATACACACACATAGCATTGAAGAAAAATGCATACAAAGAATGAAAGCAAGCCTGCAACATACCATTTAACAGGTGGTTCCAACAACCCTAACAAACACATAGATTGGAATCAAAGCTTTCTTCTATTAATTCTAGTGCTCCTGTACATGGAAAATAACAAATAAAATGCATAAAATTCTTTGTTCTCCTATATTCTTCTCTGCAGTTCTACAACATATGAATTATGAATAATGTTACTATGATACAAGGGTGAGGGTGTCTATCATCCATTTTCCCTCCTGATCTCCTAAAACTGTCTAATCTATCATTTAAATCTACCTACTTGCATTAAACACATAAATGCCTATTACATCCGACGGATAGGAACATACACTCCAAAATCAGTTTGGATCTTCAAGATATAAATGTGACTGCACTTTCCTCCTATCCATTACATTAATGTTGCAGATTTTGGAATTCACAATGTTTTCACAAAAATGTATTTAATTGCATCTACGCATCCAGTTGTCTCTTTGGCTTTCTACGATGCTCCTGCATCATACTCCCTCACTTGAAAATTTTCATGAACTCCTATTCATGAGCTCTTGCACGGTCTGTCCATGTCTTCGAATTTTTGCTTCATTTTCCCAGTTGGCATCTTCAATTGGATGTCCTTTCCACTTGACCAAGTATTCAAAATACTCTTTTCTCCTGGTCTTTCTTCTAATCCTCTAGTCAATTATGCCTTCCATCTGTGGATTTTCAGCTAGAGGCATTTGTTTTGTCCATGGAATTTCTTCCTGTTCACCCTCCACTCCTGCTTCTTCAGTTATGTAAGGGTACAAATCTGCGACATTGAATATTGGTGAGATTCTGACCCAATTGGGTAATTCAATCTCATACGCGTTTGCCCCAAATTTTCTTATGACCTTGCACGGTCCAATTTTCTTCATCTTCAGCTTGTTGTATGTTCCCCTTAGGAAAATTTCCTTCCTCAAATGTGCAAGAATCAAATCACCAACTTCAAATTGAAGTTCTCGCCTGTGTTGATCTTCTCTATGCTTGTACTCTTGACTTGAACTCTGCAATTGCTCCTTGATTCTGCTATGAAGTTCCTTCATTCCTGCTGCAAATTCCTCTGCACTAGCACTCCTGAATTTAGCTTGTTCTGAATCTTTAAATTCAGAGACTCCCCTTGGTTGCATTCCATATACAATTTGGAATGGACTCTACCCTATGCTTCTATTGAGTGAATCATTGTAAGTGAATTCCGCCAGTGGCAGAATGTGATCCCATTAACTATGGTGTTCAGTCACTAAGCTCCTTAACAAATCTCCCAAGTTCCTGTTCATGACCTCTGCCTGTCCATCCGTCTGAGGATGATACGCTAAGATAAAAGACAAATTTGTCCCTAGCTTCTTCCATAAGGTCCTCCAGAAATGTCCCATGAACTTGGTGTCTCGATCAAAAATGATACTCCTTGGAAAACCGTGAAGTCTGACGACTTCCTTTAAAACCAGGTTCACAATATGAGTTGTGTCACTAGTTTTCTGGCATGGTATGAAATGTGTCATCTTTGAAAATTTGCTACCACTATAAAGATTGAATCATATCCCCTCTGTGTCCTTGGGAGTCCTAATATGAAATCCATGCTCACTGCTTCCCACGACCTTTCAGGTATGGGCAATAGCTGATATAACCTTGCGTTCTTCCTTTTTCCCTTCGTGTGCTGACAAATTCTGCACCTGTCCACAAATTTCTTCACATTTGTCCTCATCCCTGGCCAGTAATATGAGCCATTCAACTTTGAGAACGTTTTTTCATGGCTGAAGTGTTCATCCAATCCTCTGCTGTGATTTTCCTTCAGCAAATTCTCCCTCATGGAGCATTTTGGAATACATAGCTGATTTCCCCTAAACAATACTCCATCCTAGATCATGTACTCTGTCCATTGGCTTATGTCCCTGAGAATTGGATTCTCAGATGTCTCATATGCCTCTTTGAAATCTGGATCATCCCCATACATTTCTTTGAGGTTATCAAAACCCAAAGTCTTAACTCTAAATTCCTGCATAAGCAAACATTTCCTGCTCAAAGCGTCAGCAACTTTGTTAGCAGTTCCAGAAATATGCTTAATCACAAAAGTAAAATTCTGCATGAACTCAACCCATTTAGCATGTTTTTGGTTTAACTTCTCCTCTCGAGTCACGAATTGCAAAGCGTGATTATCGTTGTACAAAACGAACTCTCTTGGAACCAAATAGTGCCTCCATTTCTTCAGTGCTAGTATGACTACGTAGAATTCTTTGTCATATGTGGAGTACTTAATATTTGCTTCATTTGTTTTTTCACTTAAATACACAACCGGACTTTTGTCTTGGCTTAAGACCACTCCAATGGAAAATCCACTCTCGTCACACCTGACCTGAAATGTCTTGCTGAAATCTGGCAAAACCAGAATTGGTTGCTCAGTGATCTTCTTGTTCAGGAGGTTGAATCTCTTCTCCGCTTCCTCCGTCCAGTGAAAATATTTATGTGTTTTATTCACCGTATCCATCATCGGTGCGCTAATTCCACTGAAGTTTCGGATGAATTCCTTGTAGAAGCTAGCCAAGCTATGGAAGCTTCGAAATTCAAACACGCTCTTTGGTGATGGCCAATCCTGAATCACCTTTATCTTTTCCGGATCCATTTTCAATTCATTTGCAAAGATAACAAAACCCAAATAAATGAGTTTTGTCGTTATAAATGAGGATTTCTTCATGTTGATCAAAAAATTCTCTTGCTTTAACCTTCTCATCACTATAGCTAAATGCTTCAAATGCTCTGCTTCAGTTTTGCTGAAAATTAATATATCATCAAGATATACAATGACGAATTTCCCAATGAAATCCTTTAGGACTTCGTTCATCAACCTCGTGAAAGTACTTGGCACATTCGTCAAGCCAAATGGCATGACAAGCCATTCATACATCCCTTCATTCGTCTTGAATGTTGTCTTCCATTCATCACCTTCTCTCATTCTAATCTGATGATATCCTCTTTTCAAATCAATCTTTGAAAAAACCTTTGCTCCACTCAGGCAATCCATCAAGTCATCCATCCTTAGCAATGGGAACCTGTACCTGATGGTAATTTTGTTGATTTCCCTTGAGTCTGTACACATTCTCCAGCCTCCATCTTTCTTTGGGCTGAGCACTGTACGAACAACGCATGGACTCAAGCTCTCCCAAATCAATTCTTTGTCCATTAAGTCCTGGACCTGTCTCTTAACTTCTTCATTCTCCTGCGACGTCAATCTGTATGTCGCTTTGTTCGGCAAACTGGCTCCAGGTGTAAGATCAATGTGATGACTTATACTCTTGATAGGTGGCAACGAACAGGGTAGTTCATCCACTACTATGTCAGCGAACTCTTCCAGCAACTCCTGGATTTCTTCTGATAAATCATCTATCCTAGTGTTGTTCAAAACAATTCATCCACTACTATGAATTGCGTGTCTTCCTTCTTCTTAACTTCCTTAAGAAGTTCCTTCCCATTCATGAGAGTACGTTGTTGTTCACCTCTGGTTTCACTTCTTTATCCTTAATAGGCAGCAACATGTGCATCCTACTATTTTTCTCTAGAGTGTACGTGTTCTTTCTCCCATCATGCACCACATTTTTGTCATATTGCCACAGTCTACCCAGTAATAGATGACAAACATCCATGGGAATGACATCACATAATATCTCATCTTTATATCCTCCTATTTTAAATTCAAATAAACACTATTTAGTGACATTTACCTGATGTCCTTTTTGTAGCCACGAAACTTTGTATGGGCTTGGATGCGCAACAGTCTCCAGCTCCATCTTTTCTACCATTTCTGTGGATACAAGATTATCTATGCTACCACTGTCCACTATGACCTTGCATACCCTGTCTTTGGTTTTTCAAGTAGTCCAAAACAGACTGTTTCTTTGGGCTGGGTTCTCTGGTTCCTTCTCCGGTTTCAAGAGAACTTTCCACATCATCAAAGATCTTCTGCCCTCAGCGTCCTTTGGCTCAACATTCCATCCTTGAGCTTCAGCAATGTGATTTTCACCACCATCTTTCTTCCTATCTGGACACTCATAGGATTTATGTCCTATTTTTCCACAGACAAAGCATTTCACTTCACCTCCTCTGCCTCTGCCTCTTCCTCTTCCTCTGGCTCGAGGAAAAGTATTTCTATCAGCATACTTCCTTTCATGTGAGCTTCCTCCTCTCTCAGATTGAGGTTGAGGTTTATTCCCCTCTTCTTTAGGCTTCTGAGTTCTATCTTGGGCAGTTTTCTTGCTTCTGGTTTGACTTCTGCCTTGGCCTCTTTGACCTTGCTTTCGGCTCAGCTTCTCTTCAGCTTTCAGATCCATCTAATAAGCATCTTCTATGGTTCGGATGGTCATCAGGCTTATCTCATCCTGAATGTCATATCGTAGACCATTTGTATACCTGGCAACTTTCTCATCATCACTTTCCCGATGACCTGCTCTGATGTTTATCCTATAGAACTCTTCAGTGTATTCTTTCACTGACATCAACTTCTGTCTCAAATTTTTCATCCTCCGAAATAGATTTATTTGATAATCCATGGGTATAAACTTAGCTTTCATTTTTGCAACCATTCTATCACAGCTCTTGATTTTCTACTTGCCCTTGCAACGTATGTCAACCTGCAGTGCATCCCACCAGAATGTTGCATTCCCTTTAAGTCTGGTAACGACATGTTTAACTTTTTTGTCTTCTTTGACATC
Organism: Picea engelmannii; assembly: GCA_009831015.1. Taxonomy (NCBI): domain Eukaryota; kingdom Viridiplantae; phylum Streptophyta; class Pinopsida; order Pinales; family Pinaceae; genus Picea; species Picea engelmannii. Next base: position 512,610 of record ML789008.1, read on the forward strand.
CTCATAGTCAAAGTATTTTTCTAGATCCGTAATCCAATCTAGAAGCTCTTCAACGTCTAGTTTTCCTTCGTACATTGGAATGTCCATTTTTTCCCTAGCACCTATCCTTGCAACAACCCTGAATAGGCGTTCTTCTACATCATCTTCGACTGCAATTTCTTCTCCTTCGTTTCCAGCTTCATTTTCACTTTTAGCTTCGCTGAGATCTCCAGCATCAATTGTTCGCCTCTGTGTCGTCTCCATAGCATCAAGCCTGGCACATAATTCACACATTTCTCTTTCCACTGCTGGATCAGGTATGGGCCTCTCTCTTCTTCTCGGCGGCATGGCTGTAAAATTCCTCTTTTCTCTCTGTTGTAGAAAGAAAATAATTTGTTTTGGGCTTTGATACCACAATTGGTGCAGACCTCCTACCCTCAGGCTGATATCCATGTAGGATATTCTCTAAACCATGACAAGGGTTAACTGAACTCCTTGTTTAAGCCCACAAAGGATTTCAGGTCTCATGAGTTGGGCACTTCAAATGCAACGCCATAGCTCTTGGCAATAGCCAAAATGAGAAATTGTGAATGGGATTAAGGTGTAAGCCCCTTCTTCAACCCCTTTTCCAATATGACCACAGCCAATCCTTAATGCAAGCACCTTTCACAACTCACGACTTCGCGAGTTAGAGATCCAACTTCTCATGCTCTCCCCTTGCGAATCCTCGAAACGCGATATGTCAACAAAATTTGACTCCTCCCAAAGAGACAATCACATGCCACCTGCCACCTCTGTTTACTCCACTTATAGAGTGGGTCCTTGCCACCTGTTCGCACGAGTCTTCATATTTTTCGACTTAAGAGAACAATGAACAATCGTTCCTCTCCCTCTACAAATCCCCGACTCTGAAATCGTGCCTTCGACGAGATCAATGGCTGTGTACCTCTCTCGATCCAATGACCCTCATTGTATCAGGATTTTTCCAATCAAAAATCCACAACACGCGACCCAAACCCCTGGTCACTCCATTCCTTGAACTCCGATACACGGATTCACATAAGATATCAACGACCCTCGTTGATCTGGATCTGATGGTCACTATCCTTCCTGAACTTATGGGTGTTGAAAGACTCTCAGTCTTAATCCCTCCGTTGTTCCACAACATCCAACGATTAACAAAACTTTGACACTTCCTCCTAAAGAGATTCCACCGTCCAATTCAACTTCTCAAGGACTTCTAGCCAAATGACTTGGCGTCCTTCCTCCTGAACTTTACTTTTGTGAGACGATTTTGACCTCCACCTCCCTTTGAACACTTCAAAGGTTCTATCCCTTCTGAGCTTTCGCTTATGAACTCAAGGCTTCCAAAAGGGTCCCTGCACACACTCCTTGTGGTAAATTTTCAAATAACCTCAGGTTATTTGGGTCTTTGGCTTTGTTCACTCTTTGCAATAGAGAATTCTTCAACTCCTCTGTGAGTTTGAAAGAATTTGTACCCTTCTCCCATCCTGCGCACACTTTGCACGACTTTGTTCTCTGCTAGCACTCTTGCCTATAAAGACACAATTTGAATCTCCACTGAGAGTTCTGAGATGAAACTTAGAGCCTGGTCGACACACTCCTTGCGGACCCTCCACTGCACTCTTTGAAGGAGTTCTCAAAAATAGAAACAACTGAAACTCATTCTCCCCTTATCCAAAATTCAAACATTCAACATAGAATTCTAGAGCATACACACACATAGCATTGAAGAAAAATGCATACAGAGAATGCAAACAAGCCTGCAACATACCATTTAACAGGTGGTTCCAACAACCCTAAAAAACACATAGATTGGAATCAAAGCTTTCTTCTATTAATTCCAGTTCTCCTGTACATGGAAAATAACAACTAAAATGCATAAAATTCTATGTTCTCCTATATTCTTCTCTGCATCTCTACAGCATATGAATTCTGAATAATGTTACTATGATACAAGGGTGAGGGTGTCTATCATCCATTTTCCCTCCTAAGCTCTGAAAACTGTCTAATCTATCATTTAAATCTACCTACTTGCATTAAAAACACATAAATGCCTATTACATCCGGCGGATAGGAACATACGCTCCAAAATTAGTTTGGATCTTCAAGATATAAATGCAACTGCACTTTCCTCCTATCCATTACATTAATGTTGCAGATTTTGGAATTCACAACGTTTTCACAAAAACGTATTTAATTGCATCTACGTGTCCAACTGTCTCTTTGGCTAGGTGCGTGCTTTGGCTTTCTACAATGCTCCTACATCACACGGGATATAGTCAGGCGCCCTAAACTATCACGCCTCTATTGTGGTATAGAATCTCGCTGAATCTCAGAAATTTTTAGATCCTGATATAAAAATTGTTAAGGTGATAACACATAGGAAAAACCTTAGAAAAAAAAAATCCTAGGTGTGTGCGAAGTAACTCCAACAATTTCATATTGGAGGAAGTTGGGAAGCATATCGGCTTACACAAGGTGTTTGCAACAATTTTCAAGAAGACATCGACCTTCATATCTGAAGGTTCTAGGAGGGTTTCACACATATTTGAAAGGGGGAATCCCCAAGGTTTGATCACAGGTTGTATCGCAAGGCCCCACTAGATAACCCGTACTCATCCCGTGAGGACATCGACGAATCAGGTTTTTCATCCATCTATTAGACTGGGGTTGTGAAGAGCTTAGGAGGGGTTGACTGCAAATCAGAGTTGTTGGAGCAGAGAAGAGTAAGGTTTGGTGAGTCTTGGATCAATGGACACCATAGATTGGCATCATTCCAGGTTTTTTCTTGTGTGTTTTTGTGGTAGATTGTGTATATGCCTGTAAGCCATTAGATTTGTGTACTCAGTAGTATTTTGTAGTTGTTATTACATCCATTAGACATCATTGTACTGATTTTGGGTGTTTTCCATCCATAATAATATGCAATTATTATCTGCTCCATTTTTGTGTAATAAATGTATGTTATATGTTTGACAATATTGCTCGTTGAGAAAACTATCTATAACAAGTTAACAACACATTAGATAGAGTTACATATCCAATTTTTTCCATGATTATATTAGGCGTTAAATTGTGTGAAGCACCTGAATCAAGCATGCAATTATGCAATAAATGATCATGGATAGTTAAAGAGATATAAAAAGGTGTCATTATGTTTCCTCTTTCTTCAATGTGTGGTCCAAACATAATAGTAGGATGTTCATCATGTTAAATTAAGTGTATCAGGTTGAATTATTGAACTTGAACAATCAATCATTTTAAGGATTTCTTTTTTATATGCGAGGTTCTTAGCAGGTTCAATTAAAGGAATTTGATGCTTCTTTTCTTTTATCTTTGTTATGAGATTGATCGTGTTGACCTTGATTATTATATTTATTTCCATTTGGGTGCAATCTAAGATGATACTTCTTATTAATTTATTCTTGTAAGGCATATGAGAATAATCTATATTGAGATGAGGATAGTTCATTTTCATTATTAATTTCTTCATCAAAATATTGATTAAAAATAAGTGAATTTTCATATTCATCCTGAGTTAAATGTACAAAAGATGTATCATTTTGGATTAAATTTACTTCTTCCTTAGGTTCTTCAAATTCTTCTTCAAAATAATCATCTAATATGTTATCATTCCTTAATGGAGGTTGAATTGGTTGATCATCATTTTGTTTTTATCTTCGAAGAATTTGAGGATTAAAAGGTCTTACAAATTGATTTGGGTTTCTATTGTAATTTCCTTGGCTAGGTATTCTTATTTCTACTTCCATTATTTCTAGTGTATTTGAAAAATATTTAAGTATTCTATACATTTCCTCAATTTTGTTATCTTGATCATTTTTATTTAATCCAGATGTTCCCATTTGTTCTTTTTGTTTCCTTTTTCTCCTATATCCTACATCTATTTTCAATCTCAGTTTTCCATATGCAATCATGTTTGACTCAATTCTATTGCATCTTCTTGCATATTAGATAGAGTTACATATCTTCTTTTCTAAGAAATAAGGCAAAATCAGGATCAAAAGAACTAGCAAAAGTGACCAAAGCATCAGGTTGAAAAGGTTTAATATATATGGGTATTCTACTATAGGTTTTATTAAACCTTTTTATGAAGTCTGAAACAAATTCATTATTATTTTTCTTTAAGGCTCCAAATTCAGTTAAATAATACAAATGATCTTTCTTTTCTCCCCATTGCTTAAGAAAAATACATTCTAATGCATCCCAAGAATCTATAGAATTAGGAGGTAATCTAAACCATGTTCTTACTTCTTCTTCAAAAGTTTGAAAAAAAATTCTCATGTAAACATATTCATGTTCAAGATTATAATTATCAGCGAAAATATCAAAAGAAGCTAAATGTTCTAAAGTTGTTATTTCATCCTCTCCATTAAACTTGGGAAAAAGTTTAAGATGATTATTTGGAAAATTATTCAAATTTCCAGAAAGATTAAGAGGAGCATACCTTGCAGCTACTTTAATGAAAATTGTTGGTGGAGATGGAGGTGGTTTTTGTTGTTGTTTTCCATTCATGATAGAATCAAGAAGAAAAATTGTGTTTTCAAGAGAAAGTGAGTTAAAAAAGGATTTAAATGACTCTTTTTCCTTAGAGGAAACCTTAGGGGATTTTATTGGAGTAAACACGGGAGAAAATGCAAGAGAATATTTTGGAGAAATCACGATAGAAACTACGAGAGAATATTTTGGAGAAATCAGGGGAGAATCCCAAGGAGAAAAGTTTTGGGGAAATTTCAGGAGAAACCTTTAGAGACAATTTTGGACTGATAGAAGATTTCCCTTTATTCTCAAAAGTATGAGATGATTCTTTAAAGAAAACTACAAGAATTCTTTCTTTTAATTTTGGATTATCAGAAGAATACTTACCTACAGAAGATGATGTTTGTCTTTGACGAATATTTTTCTGAGATATTAATGATTAGACCTCTAATATTCCTATTGGTGAATAATGACCTCCGAGTTTTAACAAATATAATGATTAGAACTCGAAAGGAATGATTTCAGTATTTTAAACAATCTTATAATTTCAATGAGATGAAAAGAAGAATGTAAGATTACAAAACTGAAAGCAAAACAAGGTATTCTTAATTGAATAATTCGTGTTTTTATTCCAATAGAAGAATTGATGAAAATAAATGTATCTGAATTAATAAATAATTGATGAACAAAAATAAATATTTTATTACCATTCAAGAGGATCAATGGATAAGATATAGGTTACAATAATACTTACAATACCATTGATGAAATATGCAATATTTTTTCCTTCTTAATATGCAATAGTGGTGATCATACCAAATTATTACTTTTATAACACCAGATACATTCTTTGAAGAAAATATTATGGAACATTGGAATACATGAAAATGGGAAATATACAAACTAAAATAACCGAAATCATGAATCTCTCAAGATCTGAAAATAAAATATGTTTTCATTAAAATCTTTAGTCTTTCTTCTACAAAAAAAAACTTTTTTTCCAAATTTCTATTTCTTACAAAAATTGTTCCTCTTAAAGCATTATATTATGCTATTTTTTACAAATTAGATATTGAAATGAATCTTTGATCCACAATTTTTTTCCAAGAGGGCATCTCAAATACAATAGTAGGATAAGCAACAACTCTATAATCAAACCTTCTATCTAATATTGCGAAATTAATTAGGATTAAGGTCAAATTTTCTACTACATGACATAACATCTCATAACCAAAGGCATGAATAACTAACCAAAAATGCATTGCTTCATGTCAAATATCCTATTTGTTGGATTGACTTCTAGAAATCCGAATTCACCTCTATAGAATCCATAAAACTCAACAGTTGTTGATTTTCTTTAGAGAAGTAATGACCATCGATTTGCAAGCTAAGAATTAATCCCACATTTATTGTGAAATTCACTTTTAAAGAGTTTATATTGTAAAGATGATTCCACATAGTTTGAATGTGAACAAGAATATTATGGAGCTCTACGTAGTTGATGAGTATGGTTTCTTTTGATCGTAGGGCCTAGTTCACCAGACCAAATTTAACCCTTGATTATGACTATTTCTTAAATAACCCAATGATCAGTTAACCTGATTCCTGGTTGGTCGGTTGAAATAAGACCAAAACCGATACAAAACAATACCTGTCATAATTTCCAGTGGACTGGTGCCCAGTGGTCCTGGTTAAACTGGACTGAAGCCTTCCACTTTGAACTGCTTGGTGCCTTGAAATTCCTAGTGAATCGGTGCCCAGTTAGCCTAGTGTCATGGTTCTATGACCCCTCAATAGTTGTGACTTCTCAGTATACTAGTGTCGGGTTATCCCGATGTCCCAGTGGCCAATTGAAACCAAACCGAAATCGCTCAGCAATAAAACCTTGACCGAATTTCTCTCCCGGTGGTCGAGTGTCTGAATAACTTGATGCATTGAGGGGATGAAATCAAATATGGAAAATTTATTCACACCCGATTAAGTATGAACCATTGGATGAGATCGAGTTAATCTACATTTATTCAAAAAAAAAAATATTAGAATACAGTATAAAGTGTTATTAATAATTCAAACTACTAACTTTAAAATTTCTTAAATTTATATAAAGTTACAACAAGAGGGAGGAGGGAGAGAGAGGGAGAGAGTGGCAGAGGGGGGGAGAGTGAGGGAGTGAACACGAGCGAGATAGGGGGGATACAGAGTGGTGGGAGAGAGGGGTATATGTAGGGGAGAGAGAGAGGAGAGGGAGAGAAGGGTAGAGAGACAGAGAGAGATATAAATGTAACTTTTAAAACTGTGAAGTAAAGCAATGCATATAGATTCTTAAGAAAAACATAAATTAAGCAATGGCTCATACACATAGTACACAGATATTTATACCGGAAACCCTCAATCGAGGAAAACCTTTCAACTCTTCATTATATGAATTTCACCATTCGCCATACAATATATACAATTTTTTTAGGTATTTCGTAGATACCAAAACCCTAATCCCTTAATCCGGGATTAATTTAGAAAACCGCTAAAATTAGCAAAATACATTAAAAATAGCCAAAAACCGCCCAAAAAATAATTTCGGGGCGATGCCCTGAACGTTGCGTGTAACCAAAGGGGGTCATACCTACACCCCCCTAGGAAGCACCCGACGCACACAACAAAAATATCACTACTAGAGGGATCTTCATATGCAGTTGTCAAACCTGACGTGCCCACACACACACATGCAAAGATTATAACATATACCCAACATTATCCCACTTATTTTTTTCTTTGCATCCAGGGGTCCACGAGGTTATATAGTAAACAATCCAGGGCAGAAATGCCCATTGTAACTCTACACCAGGAGAAATTTTCTTTGCTCACAGACTTTGTCAATGAATCTGGAACATTCTTCAAAGTGTCAACCTTTTCCAGCAACACCTTCTTTTCCTCAACCATGTCTCTCACAAAGTGATACTGAACATCAATATGCTTTGTCTTCGAATGATAAGTTGGGTTCTTTGCTAGGAATATTTCACTCTGAATGTCACAATCTAATATCACTACTTGTTGTACCAACCCAATACCTGAACACAATCTCTGTAACCATATTGCTTCCTTTATTGCATGAGTGACTGCCATGTATTCATCTTCTGTAGTTGAGAGTGCCACTACAGCCTGTCTTTTGCTCATCTGATCTAAAATTGAAGAAGACTTGAAAATCTTGAAATTATTTGCAAGTAAATTTTATGTGTTAGAAGCAAATGGATCAATTTTGCAACACATTAATTAAAGGATTTACTCATGAAAGATACAAATAGACAGTAGCATAATCAATGAACATAAGCACATAAACACAACAATTGATAAAGGAGTTCACCCCTCTCTTGGGCTACATCTCCTGGTCCAGCTTCCAATGGATCATTATTATTAATTGCTCAAAGTGCTCAAAAACATGCCTTACAATGCTCAAACTGACCCACCGACTGCTCCAATGGATTCAGAGCATCCAAAAACCCCTAGCTGGGATTTTTCGACACCTCAATCGGTCGAAAAACGAAGAAGTTAGGCCTCCTGGAAGCCCCCCCTTCAAGCTTGTTGTCTCTGCATCTACAAAACGCACTCTTGTCAAATGAACCTGGCACACACGCAATATATAGCGTAAAAACACAGCACCGGGCGCAACCATGCCAACGGTGCGAACTGTAGGATGGTTATGGGCACCCCAGCCCCTAACCGCCTAGCACCTGGGCACATGGGGGGTTATAATATGACCTCGGGCTTTAAAACTTAACCGTTTTCCAACCATTTGAAACCAAGACTTAAGCCCCTCTGCACGCTTCATATGGTCACATGTATAAAAGCACACGACCGGGGATTCCATTCCGTTGTACCAACGCCTGCGCATAAATGTTATAACATGGTCATATGTATTGAAACATGAAACCGCGGGTTAGGAATAAGCCCCGGCCCGACCCCCCCGTCGTTTTAAACAATAATCAAATTCAAATATGTTTGAAACCATATGGGTAATAAGAACCAACGGATGGTGTGCTGGTAGGGCAGCCATTGTCAAAGATTACACCGGTGGGGAGGTCCGGGGGTCGAACCCCACGAACTCCAATACATTCTAATAAACAAAACAATCAACCAATATCGGGGTGCCACGTGGCATCCCATGATTGGGCCACGTGGCACCCAATCACTTGACCACACAATGCCACATGTCAAGATATCATTCACCCTCAACTGCCAACCAAAATCTGCCACATCATCGTACGGTCGTACGGCCCTGCCACATCAGCCTGTACGGACTGTACAGTCAGCGTCCTTTTTTTTTTGCATGTTTGACTTTATGAACAGATTGCAATATCTCTCGCTCCCAACGTCCGTTTGAGACGAAACAAGTTGCGTTGGGTTCACAACGACGAGGTCTACGCTCTCATCCAGTTTGAAGCAATTTCGAGCACTTTGAATTTTTGAGCAAAATTTGATCCCTTGATCACACCTCCCCATTGGGAAGCTTTTGTACCTCCAAAATACTATTTTCATTCTATTTGAAGATGAGGGTATAGTTCCCTCACCCTTCCAACCTCAATCCACTTGGCTTTTCTTGGATTCTTCCCTTTAAGACCAACTCGAAGATACTCCACATTTCCTCGTTTTGAAGTTCGCATTCTCCTGTCAAGGATGATGTCTTCATGCAGTTCTGTAAGATACTCTAGGGAAAAATCATCTATGGAAGGAATCTGAACATGATCTCCTTGATCATCAATCAATGGAGGCTCATACAACTTCAAATTCTCAACATTAACAACTGCATACATCTACATATAAGGAGGCAAATATAAACGAAAAGCATTGTTACCAATCTTGTCGATAATCTTGAAAGGACCATATCGAATCGGTTTCAACTTTCTACCTTCTCCTTTAGGCCTCTCCTTGCTGATGTAAAGCCAAACTTCATCTCCAACTTGGAAACTATGATCAACTCGATGCTTGTCATGTTTCATCTTGTACTTGGCCTGACTCTTTTCCAACTGCTCTTGCACCACTTGATGTATCGACTGAATCTGTTCAATGAACGTTTTTGCCCTATCAATGTCATATTGACCATCGACAACAATATCTTTCCCAAAGATAAAATCTAAAGGAGACTTGGGAAAATAGCCAAAACATGCTTCAAATGGCGACGTTTGAGTCGAAGAGTGCTTAGCTCGATTGTACGCATGTTGAATGTAGTGTAAATGCTCATCCAAAAGTTTAGGATGCTTGCTGCAATAAGCACGAAGAAGATGCACCACTGTACGATTTACCACCTCTGTCTGACCATCTGTCTGCGGATGAAAAGCTGTGCTCTTTTTAAGTTTGGTGTCCATGAGTGCCCATAAACTCAACCAAAAACTTCCAACAAATCGAGAATCCCAATAAAAAATAATGGACTTAGGCAATCCAAAATGCACCCAAACATTTTGAAAGAACATCTGTGCCATTTGTTCTGCTGTTACCTGCTTAGTACAAGGCATCAAAATACACATTTTGCTAAATCGATCAACCACAACATAAAGATAATCATGACTTCGTCTCGACATAGGTAAACCACCTACAAAATCCATGGAAATACTTTCCCAAGGT
>ML789008.1:523818-549673 GCA_009831015.1 Picea engelmannii
AACGCGATTATTAGAAAAAGTAAGTAATACCTATTAATAACTATTAAAAGAATAATACAACCATGCTATTAACAAAGTAAGTAGTACATATTAATGACTATTAAGAAATAATACAATTGGTTAATTAATACTGGCCTATTAATACTTTCAAAGTGTTATACATACCCTACCCTACCCTACCCACTTTGGATTTTAACTTGTGTCCTCATATGATCCAAGTGGATATTGGTGGCCACCCACCTATTCCAACTGGCTCCTCTTAACAGTTTTTAGTTCAGTACATTCTTATGTACTTCTTTGTAATTGTGGGTTCTACACTTCTGGGTTTGTTTGAATACCTACACATATTCTAGGTGGATATTGGTGGCCACCCACCTAATCCAACTGGCTTAGTTTATAATTTTTCATGTCAATACATCTTTATGTACTTCCAGGGCCGTTTTGGGGCCCTAAACAATATTTTTTTTGGCTTGCCACAGTGAAACTATAGACGAAGTCGACATTTGACATCATAATGTGTAGTTATTGAAAATACCTTTCCAATGGGCTATCATGTGCCTAAAACAGAGGTTGTATGAAAAATTTAATACCCCGGGAAGTTGAGGTACCAACTTACCCATTGGGGCCCACATAACTTTTTGAGTTTCATTTCCTAGGGTTAGGTTTTTGGATGTCTAGGGTTTTAGAATTCATGAGTAATCTTAAAAAGGCCTCTGGAGCCTCATTGTAATGATTCTGCTCAGATGGATGTGCATAGCAGCCACATCTCTTCTCAGAGATTTCTACCACCATTTGAGCAAGTTGTTTTCAGTTCTGCAATTTTACAGTTTTAGCCTATTTCATGTATTCAATAGAAGCTATTATTCACTCGATATCTATTATTTTTATCCGTATCTCTGTATTTTTGTATTCATTATGTTATTCAGTTCATTCTGATCATAAATTCGGATCAATGGTATCATAGTGGTCTGCTCTTCATTTATTTTTCTTCGTGTGTATCCCCAACAAGATCTGGGTACAAGAAGTGGGGACTCGAACTAGTCAATCCTTTGCAATATCGGTCATGTTGAGCTCGACAACAACCCATGGGGTACGAAAATAAATATGATGGAGAAGGAGATCCTTTTAAAATGTTTCTTGAGGAAGCCCTTACACGAAAAAAGGAACGAAATGATGGAAAACTTGTCACAGGTCCTTCGGTGGCTTCCCACAGGAGAAGAATCTTCATAAAGAGGCCATGCAACCCCCTTCAAGGTACAGGTAAATTTTGACATTCCGTTATTTGAAGGACTGATAGATGCAGATGTTGTAGATAAATGGTTGAATCTGATCGAAGGGTATTTTTCGGTCCACAATTTTTTCGATAAGGAAAATACTACTTTTGCACTCCTCAAGGTCGCCCCCCATGTTAAGGACCAGTGGGATACTTACTCTAAGAAAAGGGCCATAGAGGAATATGTAATATTTGTGGTCGCCCCCACATGGGATTCCTTTAGGGATTCCATTAAAGAATAGTACTACCATGTTGGAAGTTACGAGGACCAGTACACAAGATGGACTACCTTGTGTCAGGAAAGGGACCAGACAGTACCAGATTTCACCAATATTTTCCATACCCTGTGCACCAAATCGGGTATCAAAGACTCTAAATGACATCTGGTGCTCAAATACCATGGTTTTTTTGCATAGATACATTCAAATAGAAATGGATTTTATGGAAATATCGTCATTGGGTACGGCTTATAGATATGTTTTTAAGATCAAGCAGAACGTTAAGAAAAAGAGGCGATAATTTGGATCTGCAAACTCCTCATAGTCGAAGCAGGGAAAAGGTGGCCCCAACCCACACAACAAGGCACAGAGCAAAGATGGACACTCTCAGGACAACCAATCTAATCCGCAACATAAGAAGAGTAATGAGAAGTCGAAGAAGGACATGGGAAAATGGTCTGAATACCATAAAAGCCCTTGGCACAACACTGAAGAATGTCGCTCCAAGTAGTTACTCGTGGCCAAGATGAAATATTCTGAGTCAGAGGATGATTTTGACTCTGAATCAAATCAAGAAGGAGGGAAGGAGATTATCAATGTTGAACCCAATGCCACTTTCATTACCACCAAATTCTATCCAAGCAAACCAGAAGAACCAAAGGAAGGGGAACGCCTCTTTCACTTGTAGATGTGGGTAAAGGGGGATCTGCTTCATTTAATTGTTGATAGCGGCAGTCAGAAGAACCTAATCTCAACAAAGGTAGTCAAGCGACTAAACCTGTCGACGACACCACACTCGCAGCCCTACACCATCAGTTGGCTTCGCCAAGGAAGAGATCTATGTGTCATCCAACAGTCTCGTCTGCCCTATGGAATTAAGCCTTTCAAATATGAGGTAATGTGTGATATTTCTCCCCTTGAATTTTGTGATGTTCTTTTAGGACAACCATATTTTTGGAAGTGACATGTTGTGTATGAGTCTAGACCTCGCAGTGTTATTATTACTTTGGGTAGACAATTGTACAGGATACTAGAGGTAGCACCGCCTACCGCTATTTCTTTAATATCTACTAAGAAATGCAGTAAGTTCAATTCATAGATCGGGAAGAACATCTTCTTTGTGATTTGTGCTCATAGTAAGCATAAGGTTGTCACCACTTATGTGGCCTCTATATAGAGCCTCTCTTTGCAATAGAAGAAAGTGGATGGGATTATGGAAGAGTACAGATACATCTTCTCCTCACCCACAGGGGTATCGATGCACTACCAATTCAAGCATCCAATTGATCTAACCTCTAGTGCACCTTTGACTAATGGACCAGACTATCATCATTCACTGATGGAAAATGATGAAATCAAGTGTCATATCCAAGAGTTGCTTCAAAAGGGGCACATCAGACCCAAATCCTCCCCTTATGGAATCTTGATTGTACTAGTTCAGAAGAAAGACAAGACTTGGTGGCTCTGCATTGATTATAGAGCACTAAACAAAATCACAATCAGAAATTGGTACCTAATTCCCAGAATTGATGACCTTCTTGACCAACTCGAGGGGGAAAATTCTTCAGCAAAATTGACCTAAAGTCTGGCTACCACCAGGTTCCCATTGAACCAACTGGTGTATGGAAGACAACTTTTAAATATAAAGAAGGTATCTTCAAATGGTTGGTCATGCCATTTGGATTAACAAATGCACCAGCCACTTTTATGAGGTTGATGGATGATGTATTGAGACCCTTCACCAACTCTTTTGTGGTGGTATATTTGGATGACATCCTCATCTTCAACAGAACTTAGGAGGAGCACATGCAACATATTTAGCAAGTTTTGAGCACTCTACAGCAGCATAAGCTATATGCCAACTTGGAAAAATGCTCCTTTGGAATGAATAGGATCCAATACTTGGGATACATTGTTGATGAGCATGGGGTACATGTTGATCCATATAAGATCCAATTCATCCATGACTGTACAACCCCGACCACACTAACCGAGATTTGGATCTTCTTGGGACTAGACAACTTCTACCGATGGTTCATACTGGGATTCTCCCATATTAAATGGGCCCTCATTCAAGTGACCAAGGGTGGTGGAAGGGAAAATTTCACATGGCGGAAGGAACAACAATGAGCATTTGATGATCTAAAGCATCACTTGTGCTCAGCTCCAGTACTATCCTTAACTGATCTGCAACAACCATTTGAGATTGAGATTGATGCATCTGACTATGTTGTAGGATCATTTCTCACTCAACATGGTCATCCAGTAGCATACCATAGTGAGACACTCTCAGATAATGTCTTCAAATACCCCACCTATGACAAGGAAATGTATTCCATTGTACAAGCTTGTCATCAATGGAAACATTACATTATGGGAAAGGAGACAATCATCCACATTGATCACAAGCCTCTGCAATTCATACAGACACATGGGAAGTTGTAGAATGACCGCCATCAGAAGTGGTCCACCTACCTGCAGCAGTTCCATTGCAACATCAAGTATAAGACAGGGGGCACAAATCGTGTCACTGATTGCCTCAGTCGACCTCCCATGGATGAACTAACCATCATGCTCCATTCCTATGGATATGAGGCCTCTGATTGGCCCAACTTTATCAGCAATATCCGAACTTCACCACCACCTATCAGCGCTTGGGTACATGTGCAAATGTCATTGATTTTCACATTCAGGACAAATTGTTATGTCATCTTGGCCATCTCTTTGTTCCTGCAAGTAAGCGTGAAAAGTTGATATAGGAGGCTCACTACAGTCGGATGGCAGGTCATTTTGGTGTGGAGAAAATTGTGCTCATTCTACATAGACATTTTTAGCCAAAAATCCGATAGGACGTCAGTAAGTATATTAGATCTTGCACTGCCTGTGCCATTGCCAACCATCAAGAAGAAAGGCTTATACACCCCTCTTCCTACTCCCGTGAGGCCTTGGGAATCCATCTTGATAGATTAAATGTTTGGCCTTCCTTCCACCAAGCAAGGAAATGATTTTTTATTTGTGGTAGTTGATCAGTTTTTGAAGATGGCCATCATCACAGCCTGCAAGAAGAGCATCACAGTGGGAGATACTACCAAGCTCTTCTTCGAACGAGTGTGGGTCCATTTTGGGATACCAAAGACCGTCATCTCCAATCGGGATAGTAGGTTCCTCATCACATTTTGGTCGATTCTTTGGTCATTGTTGGACACCAAGCTCACTAAATCCACTCCTTTCCACCCCCAAACTGACGACCAAATAGAGGTCGTCAATCGAATGATTTTGCACATCCTGCTCATGTACAACTCTAAGCATGCACATACCTGGGATGAAATTCTTCCCTATGTTCAACACAGCTACAACATGGCTCTCCATAGCTCCACCAGCCATAGCCCATTTCAGGTGGGGTTGGGATTCCAACTCTTGGGTCCCATTGATGTTGCATTACCTCTTACCACCACGCAAGCAAAATCTTCCCATGTTTAGTCTGAGGTTGACAACGCCACCAGATCCATTGAGCGGATTCATCACATCCACCAACATGTCCATCAGATTTTGCAGAAATTCAATGCTAAGTACAAGCAGTGTCATGATTAACACAGGGTGTCGCACCAATTTCAGGTGGGAGACAAGGTCTGGTTACATTTGCAGAAAGAGAACCTTACAGGTCCCCATCGGAAGCTTTGCCCACTTTTCTATGGGCCATACACTATCACCAAGGTTGTGGGTAGAAATGCTTTTGAGCTCAACACTCCACCCTTCCTTGGCTTGCACCCAGTGTTCTACGTGGACCTCCTTTGGCCATATTTTCCACCATTATTGGACACCTCATAGATCGAAGAACAACTAACACAAATGGAGCTCAACCCTGACTGCATGGAACATGCATCTACTGATTAGATAGTGGACACACAGGTCAAGGGCACTTGCCAGCAGAGGATCCAGCCTTATTGGGTTGTCAAGGCAAGGCAACTCCTACACCAAGGAAAGTGGCTCACCTACGGCCAAATTCGGCAGAAGTTTCCTCACCTGATGGGGGAACTCAACGCAATGGAGACCATTGCTTCCTAATGGGGGAGGACTGATCCAGGTGGATATTGGTGTCCACCCACCTATTCCAACTAGCTCCTCTTGATAGTTTTTAGCTCAGCACGTTCTTCTGTACTTCTTTGTAATTGTCGGTTCTACACCTCTGGGGCTGTCGAAATCCCTACACATCTTCCAAGTGGATATTGGTGGCCACCCACCTAATCCAACTAGCTTAGTTTGGAAGTTTTCATGTCAATATATATTTATGTACTTCCAGGGTTGTTTTGGGGCCCTAAACAATATTTTTTTGGTTGTCCACAATCAAACTATAGACAAAGTCATATTTTGATGGCATAATGTGTAGTTCTTAAAAATACCTTTCCAATGGGCTATCACGCGCCTAAAACGAAGTTCGTATGCAAAAGTTACGACCCTGGGAAGTTGAGGTACCAACTTACCCATCGGGGCCCACACAACTTTTGGTGTTTCATCTCCTAGGGTTAGGTTTTTGGATGTATAGGGTTTTTCCATTCATGAGTAATGTTAAAATTGCCTCTAGAACCTCATCGTAATGATTATGCTTAGACGGATGCACGCGGTAGCTACATCTCTTCTTAGAGATAACTACCACCATTTGAGCAAGTTGTTTTCAGTTCTACAGTTTTACAGTTTCAACCTATTTCATTTATTCAATAAAAGTTATTGTTCATTGGATATTTGTTGTTGTTCTCCGTATCTCTGTGTTTTTGTATTCAGTTTGTTAATCAATTTGTTTTTCTCATAAATCTGGATCATCTTACAAGAAAATACATGTTCTTAGCCATTAAACTTACTCAAATTATATTTACAAAGTAGTACAACTAAATTATTAACTAAATAAATAATATATATCAATAATAATAATTATTAATATAAGTATATTAATCAATGTATATTATAATGTAATAATTATTATTGTTTACTACCTTATTTATTAAGAAGGTAGTAAATAACACATATTAGTCATTATTAAAAAAATATAATATATACAAACCAAACATTGTATCAACAATTAATTATTCATAAATGCGATATTTTAACGAGGTTATTTACAATAAGGTTTTTCAACAATTAACAATAATTCATAATAATTTGTAACAAAGCATAATATTGATTAATAAAAAACTAATGAAAAACTATTCATAAATATGTGATTATAATGGTATTACTTTTATTATAATCATTATTATTTGATTTAAATTATTATTTTATAATTTGTAAATAATTATAATTATTTGGTTTAAATTTTTATTTTATAATTATTAATTTTGTTAAGAAATTAAAATATTCATTAATTATTATATATATATATATATATATATATATATATATATATATATATATGACAAGGCAACTCAATCCATGAGTCAACCTTATTTATTAAAAAGTTTTGATCACCCTTTACCTTACCTTAATTTTATTGTTTATGTCATTTATTTTGAAATTGTACTATATTTATTTTTCCATATTCAAGTCCATAACCTTTTCTATATTCAAGTATACATATTTATTTTTCCATATTTCAAGTCCACAATCATATTTAATTTTCCATATTTGAAGTCCACAATCAAATTGAAGGAAAATTTTTAATCTTCAATTTTATAGGGGATAAATTTTGGAGGTTAAAAATAAAAATATATTTAATCATAATTGTGAAATAAAACAAAACATTAAAACATCACAGAGAAAATAACAATGAATACATTACAATTATTTTTTAAAATTAAGTAAAGCACTACACAAACTTTTAAAGTTATAATAAAATCAATACATTAAAATTATTTTTTAAATTAAGTAAAGCATAACAAAAACTTTTAAAGTTATAATAAAATCAATAAAGCACTATGCAAACTTTTAAAACTATAACAAAATCAATAAAAGCATGTATTAAAAAAATGAAAATCAAAACAAACATTACAAACCATGATTCCAAAATATTTCAAGATTTCAAATGCAGATGTTTTAAAGCTCAGCAAATCTAATCACAATTAAATCTAATCACAATTAATGATCAATAAAAAGCATGTATTAGAAAAATGAAAATCAAAACAAACATTACAAACCATGGTTCCAAAATATTTTCAAGATTTCAAATGTAAATGTTTTAAAGCTCAGCAAGTCTAATCACAATTAATGGTAGTAGGGTAGATCTTCTTTATGAAAAAAAAACTCTTATTAAAACTACTAGGTTTTAAGTATAAGGTTTAGATATGTTTAATCTTAAAAAATAAAATTAAAAATTGTAATAGTATGGCACTACCAAATCTAAATCAATCAATTAAATAATGAATATTCAATATTAGATTATAAAACATTGAAATTAGATACTTATAAATGGATCTAAAAAACAACTAGTAAGTAAGAGTACATTGTCTTAACCTCACCCCTTGTCTTTTAAAATTCTCCCCTTGAAAATAGGCTAATATGATTCCAAATTTTCCTTCTCCACTTGAAAATAGGGTAAATATAATTCCTCATGCGATATTGTTTGAATATTTATATCTAAAATTTCCATCAATCCTAAAAAAAAGAAAAGTTAGGCAAAAGAGATATATGTAATTCTCAACTTGAATCTCAAATTGTAGGAGAAACCCTACACTTTTATATATATATATATATATATATATATATATATATATATATATATATATATATATATATATATATATATAACCTAGGAGATTCGACCTTAGCATTCTCAAAGTGAAAATGGAGTCAATGTATCAACAATGTATATTATCTATATATTGAATGTATGCCAATCACACACAATATGTTCAAAGAGCCATGTGATTTTATTAATCTAAGTTAAATATATAAATACATTGAGTTATAACCTTAGGTTTCATTTTAGAAGAGGTTTCATGATTGTTCTTATTCACCTATGACTCTTTATATTTCTCCTAAATATAATATTTACAATAATATTGAGAAGACACCATAATCCAGATTAAGTATCTAACATGATCCCATCAATACAGTTTGTGCTTTGAAATTTTTTTATGATATTTATATTAGATTAATTAACTCTTTGACTAGTATTATTGATCATTTATATAGGACTTTAAAGAATCCTTTTGATATTTTATATTCGATAAACTTTGAGGTAGATGTTTCAATATTGCATACATACATCGATAGGTTTTCCCCTTGCATTCTAATATTGTATTGTTAAAGTGACCCTCTCTCGAATTTGTATTCCTTAGGTTTGATCCCATCAAGTTGCATCATTTCCCTCTCTCATTTGTTGTGGATCGTAACATGTTTGCACTGCCTACCTTTCATGGGATACTCTAGTTAGCATTCATTTTTCCATTTGGTTCCCATGCCTAGTGTATGCATATGCCCAAGAACCTATATTTATCCCCGCCCTGACTTAATATTTGGGACCTAATGCTTCTTTCTTATATTTTTCTCGTCATGTTCTATAAGGGTTCCCATTATTTTTGTTTATTTACAATTGTACTTGTTTATCATCACTTGATTCTTTGTGCAAATTTCTATTATTCCATTCACTTGATCATGCTTGTTTCATTGAAATCACTTTTTGATATTTCATCATTTGCATCTATGGCAGAAAACATTCATGAGTGAACATAACTTGCTTGGCGCTTTTTTTTCATTTTTTTTTGTATTTTTTTTTGCATAGGTCTCTTCCATGCACTTGAAATGTAGTCGTGTGCCTTTGGGCCACTCATCTTCTCCATTGTAGCATACTTTTATCTCTTTTTCGTGTTTACCAAAATATGAAAAAGACAATAACATAAAATAAAATAAAATAAAGAAAATGGGGGAAATAATTTCAATCTTTGTTGATTTAGTTTGAGTGGTAGTCATTACTTATTGCACATATTTTCATCATTGTCTTATAGTTGGGATTTAGTTATGCCTTAGGATTTGTACCATGTTTTTGATTTGTCGCTCCTCTGACTGGTTATTCTTCCAGTCACCATGGAGAGTGATTCTTCCGGTCACCATGGAGAGTGTTTCAATGCCTCCAACGTTTTAGCATTGTATCATTGTTCCTTTTGGTGTTACTTCTACCCAAGTCCTCATTTTATCATGTCATATGTTCAAGGGATGTTTGAGCATGAGACGTGGTATTGTTGACCATTAATGCCATCCTTTCCTGTGTTAGTTTGTACTTGGTGGTTTCTTTATTCATAAAAACATATTTGTTCTTGTTTTGTGTCAATCGGTGTGGGATAAATTAATGCCATTCTTTTGGATATCTTCCTATCAATGTCAAATGATTATCTAGGAAGTAGGTCTAGAAACCTTTTTAGTACCTTAGTACTTGTAAAAAATAGTGGCAGATTTCTTCATGATTGATAGTGGGCTTACATTACTGACCCCTAATTGATTGATTCTACAGGTGTTCAATCTCAAATCATGTGTTCACACATGCTAGATTGTACTATGTACCTTGGGGTCCATTGTCATTATTGGTGGGTTCCCTCATGTCCATTAATAATTTTCAGCAATGACTAGTAATGGTTTCTACCATGCTTGACATAAGATCATTTATTCGCATTATGTAGATTTGTATGATTGTGGAGTTTGGATTGAATATCTTGGGCTATGGGCATCCTTTTTTGGTGTTTCCCTGCTAAGTATTGTACCACTACTTATGAATTCTTTGAAGAAGACTAGATTGCACTCTTATTTGTGCAAAGTATTTTCATGATGGATATTTGACATAGATCCACTTTGTATTTTATCATGACTACATGATCTTTTATATGACATGGATCCACAATGTACTTTATTTCCGAGTATTTCCCCATGATTCATGGATGGTAATCGAGGCAAACTCTCAACCCTAATTATGGAGCTTAACCCCGAGGGGATCGAGAGAGTTGAGCTCGTGACCCGTGACCTCCCCAACTAATCACTACGAAAGAGATCTCACATCTGGCTCACTTGAGCTAACCCTAGGGAAGAGATCTCACATCTGGCTCATGACCGCTTGAGTTAACCCTCACCGCTTTAAAATCTGTGTATTTACCCTAGAGTCTTTGGGGCACAAGGCTCCAAGCCATTACAACAATATACCCATTATGACATCAACATGTGACTTCCAAGAATTGAAGCCGGGTAGGTGGAGAAGATCACAATAATTTCTCCCAACCAGAGGGACTAAACCCAATTGACACTTAGGAATGATTGTTATTGTCCCCATTTGATCCAATTGAACTGAAAAAAGAATTGAAAAAATTACACTGTAAATTAGGAGCTAAAATAAATTTACACTCATATTTAAAATTCAAAATTTAAATTTATGTGATTTAAAATAAATTCATGTTAACTCTATTAGTTACCATGTACAAAATTCAATGGTTACTTTCACAGATATACCATGATAGGTATTTGTCCCTCGCCTCTTAAATTTGATCTTCAAAGTGAAAACCGATTCACTGAGCTTTCGGCTGTCAAAAAATTATCATCTATTATTTAAAAGTGCAGACGAGGTCTGCAATATTTTTTAATGACACATTCACAGCTTAATAAATCTAAGCTACTAATTATTGTAACATCAAATACATTGGCTAACTATGTTTTAGCATTTCAATTGTGACCAACATTAGCAGCGACTGTAAATCGGGACAAGTCAAACCTTACATCGTGTAGTTTAAATCTACTGAAATTTTATTTTCCACGGCCAATTATAATTAGCAATGTCGTTTTGATCTAGGGCTTCGGAAATTTCAATGCAAAATTAGAAGGAATATATTCACTTAATGTGGTGTATAAACAGATTTTCCAAATATTAGAGGATTCAGTAAGGTTAATTGTGATCAACTTTAATGCCATCTTTGACAGAATAGAAGGAATGTACAGACACACTTACATATTCTGCTGCTGCAGAGAAATGAAATTATCAATGACAGCGAGTAATATGAATCTGAACAACAAGGAGACTGAAATTACAGCCTCTCTTCTGGTCCTCTAACTGCTATGACCTTCATGACTCGTCACTTTATAGACATACCGTGCTCAGATTCTCATGCCTGTCACCAAATCTTTCTTCAGTTCTCGAAACAAAACCCCGTAGACAGCTTCTATGATTCCTGACCTAATTCTCGACTCCCACATTGGCCGCGTTCATGGTGGCGACCACCACTTCAATAAAAACACCGTTCATCGATTTCCAGCTCTTGGAATTAGGCAGGAAATCGTGTGTAACCCTTCGATCTCCATGTCCCTCATTCTGTGTTCAATTCTTTGGCTTCTGCATCTTGTCGAGAAATCCGATAAATGCATTAACTTTCCCGTATATTTTTCACAGTGGTTTCACAGTCCCTTTCTGAGTCTATGGTGTCCTCCATTTCCTCTTGGCTTCCGAGCATCTCTCTTTCTGTATAATCAGACGTGGATCTTCTCAGTGCAGGCCCCTCGGAGTAAGGCCTGGCCGTCGATCTGCGCTCTGAGACGCTTCGTCTTGTAGAAGAAGGGCACCCGGTCTTCGTCCTCACAGAAGGTATCCACGAATCTGTAACAATCAGCTAACATATCAGTTTACAATTTACCCTAACCCTAAGTTTCTAACGGTTAAAAGGAACTAGCGAAGTCCCTACCTTGCACGTACCCAGATGGATCCTGGCGCCGCTGCATTCCATCTTCTAGTCCTCCCCGCACGCAGACATTGTTTCTGCAGGCTCTTTTCCTGAGAAATCCCAAAAACGATCTGAACCCGGAGAATCTTGCACTCCTTGCTTTCTTTTTATTGGAGCCGTTATAACTTTCGGGCTTGCTTGTCGTTATCATGCTCGAATTCAGGTCTAGGTCTCGACTCCCTTCAACGTCGTCATAATTCTTTCTCTTGAAACGGAGGTAACCCCAGGACGAGGGATCGGGCGTGTATACAATCTCCGATCTGCGTTGTTCACTGTTGGCCCTTGCCAGCTTCACCAACCGCTCTCTGAGACATGCCGAGCAGATCCCTACTACTGCCTGCGATGGATGGAAAGCACATCGACTCACGGGCTCCCTGAATTCTTTCATTCTTCCTCAACTATACTTCACAGCCACCAGAAGATCATAACTGATCAAAACTATTTCAATTAATCTCTTATGGTTCACAGCTACTCCAATTCAAACCTAGTCATCACTTCCAGCGTTGATAGCTTTTGACAGATTGGATATTATTCCAGACAATACCATATGAAAGACGCGTGATAAACCTGTAGTTGCGAAAGCATAAAGAAAATGTCTGCCGGTCGTGTTTGCAGATCAGATCAGGGCTTTATCTGTTATCGCCTCTGAATAGAACATTATAAATCAATACAAAGCTGAGCAAAACCCTAGATTCTAAACTACACGGAATGTCTTCCCCTTGCACTAGAGGCCAAATTATGGGTTGTATAGTCACAGGTATTTCTTAATTGTTCAGTGTATGGGATTATATTATTGAAAGTAGGTTTTTAAAGTTATTTGTCACGGGATTATGTCCTCTTTCCCACGACACTCCATGACAGGTAGACCGTAGTTTTAATCAAACAGGAGCGTCAGAGTTTTTAAATGTTGACTGGTCAGGCCAACATCTGAAAAAGCTCTACAGTGAGAACATGGGTAGCTTTGTGACTTCTTCCCTAATAAGACAGAATCTGGCTGCACCATGCCCGAGAGAGAACTGTGGCTCCTTCCAGAATAAGACAACTGATATGAAGGCCGGTCGAAGCTTCTCCTTTACCACTTACACCATCATTTCTGCCCCTGAAAATTGATATCAATAAGCAAATTTATTTCTCGAGTTGAATGATATGAAAAAAAATCATATTAACAATGATATTAATATCAATAAGCAAAAGTTGACAGGGCACTGTTCATCTTTTTAAAGTATATTAATACAAAATCAAATGACTTCCCCACTTTATTTCCCTACCAGCTTTGGACTAAAAAATAAATCACAAACGCACCTGCAATTTAATAAGATTAGCCAACAACCAGTGGGAACTTGTCCACATGCAAACTGTCAATAACAGAAATAATTTTTAATTTCAGATTTTTTCAATTCCTTTCGTAGGCTCGAGTAACGCTCAGAGATTGGTCAACAACTTTTGTCGTTAACAACTATTGCGCGGATTAAAGATTGTTGAACAACTATTTATCCATTCTTAGTTTAATACTTGGACTTACTTTAAAAGAAAACATATGATATTAAACCACATTCTTACTTTAATACTTGGACTTAATTTTAAAGAAAACATATGATATTAAACCACTTGTAAAACAATACTAGCACAGCCACAATTAAGTGGCTGATTAACGTTGAAAGGTATATTAAAACAAAACGCGTCTAGCATAGAAATGAAATTGAACTTTACTAGCACAGAAATGAAAAGAAATGTTGTCAGTACAGAAACGTGGTCACCACTCTGTGTGAATATCTTAATATTTTTTAATCAGGTAGATGTGGCAATAAGTTAGTGAATACAGTAATTTTTAAACAGTATTAAGTAAATGTTAAAAAGTAAACATATAAACGGATGTCTTTATAACAGCTCAAAAGTTAATGGATGAAATCAGAGCCATTCATTTATTGTGACGACTAAGAATATTCTAGGCATATTTAATCTTGTCCATTAAAAAGGTATTAAAAACTAAAAACCTATTAAATGTGCCCATTGTCAATAAGTGTAAACCTTTCTGTGTAATAAATAGGTGAAAATATAATAAATTAAAGATATTGTGTTCAATTTTTTTAACATGTTCCTCTAGTTTTAAAAAAATCTGTTAATTGTTTTCTAAAACCCTAACCCTAACATGAATCATGCACCAGTCTTCTTCTTAACTAGGGATACAGCGTTCGCAGATAACTAGGGATACAGCGTTCTACATGCCTGCGAGAAACTGCATCACAATGCTGTGAAGAAGTTTACTGAATATGGTATTCTTGGGGCTTCTGGTTGCCTGCCTTTTTCATTACTGTAGTTAACATATTTATATTTTACATTTTTGTAGCTTAGAGTGCTGATCTTGATGGAGATAGCTTTGCTGTAAGGCGTTCTTAATTAATTCTCACAGGAACATGCTTCCATGTTCAACAGAATCTCTCCTTTTAAATCAGTACGATTATGCAGCTATGGGACATCAATTTCATTACCCGTCTATTCTAATTGGCCGTTGAAACCCTTCTAGAAAGAAATTCATCCTGTCGATCCTGATGAGAAAGCAGCACGTCTGTGCTTTGTCAGATCCACTCTTAGATCTCAACCAGGTGTATATGTTTAATTATTGATTCTTGCAGCTGTTTTACATAATGGTATTCTATTACAGGTTTAATAGTTAAGAACATGTTTCTCCTTTTAAGAGGTCACAAGTTCAAATTGGATAATTAGGTATACCTCCTTAGACTTTAACAGTCAAATAGCTGCATGAGTAAGTTAAAGAGGTCACAAGTTCAAATCCAGAGGGAATAGGTAGGAGTTAAAGTCAAATAGCTGCATCTAGGAAGTTAAAGAGGTCACAAGTTCAAATCCAGAGGGAATAGGTAGGAGTTCAATCCACAGAGAAGGAGATAGGTAGGTATACCTCCATAAACTTTAACAGTCAAATAACTGAATGAAGTTATTACATGTTTGATGGTTAAGAACATATATCTCATTTTAATAGGTCACATGTTCAAATTGGGACCTGGTAGGTATACCTCCTTAGACTTTAACAGACAAATAGTTGAATGAGTAAGTTAAAGAGGTCACACGTTCAAATCCAGCGGGGATAGGTAGGAGTTAAAGTCAAATAGCTGCATCTAGGAAGTTAAAGAGGTCACAAGTTCAAATCCAGAGGGAATAGGTAGGAGTTCAATCCACATGAAATAGGTAGGAGTTAAAGTCAAATAGCTGCATCCAAGAGATTAAAGAAGTTACAAGTTCAAATCCAAAAAAGATAGGTAGATATACCTCCATAAACTTTAACAGTCAAATAACTGAAGGAATTATATACATAATGAAAATAGAAATTTTGTCCAATTCTACATCTACATCTTTAAATTTAGCTCTACATATTTAATTAAATAAGATAAAAAAATTAACTCTATGTGTTGCTCTCAACGACTCTGTGTTGCGCTCAACGACTCTGGCAGAGCATCTGACTCCAATTCACTGGGTTTGAAAGACCTTTAACGATCTGTCAGGTACATACTAGATTTATTTCGCCCTATTAATTAGTAAATATGAATCCTGTTGCCTTTATTAAATATTATGGTCATTATTCATGCCTCTACTGCTTTTGTCTGTGTCTACGCTATATTCTGCTATTGTAGTTTGTCGTCTTCCTATATAGGTTTTGTCGCCATTTTCCCTTGTTCTTCAGTTTAAAACATCTCCTCAAAAATCTGTTGTGTGAGGTGGTTCTTAAAATCCTTAAATGGCCCACTTATGGCTTTGTCTTTATGGACACGATTCTTTTTAGAGTTCATATTTTTGGGGATTGCTATGGACCTTCTATTTCTTATTTTCAGATCTCCTTGGGTTTCCCTATGACTCCCGTGACGTTTTCCTATGGAACAATTTCACCGGTCGGTATTGGGATTAGGATAGTTAAAATGTACAAATGAAGAATTAAGAATTATTCAAATGCCAGTTTTTTTTTTTAATATAATTTGTAATTTTGAATATTTATTTAGAAATTGGGAGGGTGGTCATTATGGAAATAATAAAATTGTTCTATATTTTATTATTCAATTAAGCAGATATTTATACATGAAGTTTTTCATAGAGCATAACAAAGTTATGAGGGAATCTCTCAACCACACACACATAAATAGGATTTCCAAGAACCTCTCACAACCAATCACACACACATAAATAGGATTTCCAAGAACCTCTCACAACCAACCACACACACATAAATAAGATCTCTAAGAGCCTCCCACAACCAACTAGATTTAACAAATCCAAACCAATATAATGTAAGCATTACTTCTAACACCCTCCTTTAATACTTACATCACAAAGAAAAATAATAAAAACACATTTTTCAAAAAAAAAAATTGAACTTTGATCTTTGTGTCTTCATTACCATTTCTACTCACTCTGAAATCTCATAGACTACACTCTTTCTCAATCGTGAACTTCAAGCTACCACTTGATCCATAGGATCGATGATTCTCGACTACCCTGAAAAATAGTCTCGATACTAAGTCACTCTATGAACGTACTTCCATTTGTCAAATACATAGCGAACTATCTATTCACCAGTGTTATAGGAAAGTAGTCTAGATACTAAATGTATCCAACAATCAATCATACAACTTGACATTTTGTTCACTTACACACAAACACACAAAGATAACATGTAACCATTGTTCCTGAAACACTGAAGTACAACAAGAACCTCCAGCTTATAACAGACTGTAGACATACTCAAACCATTAATGTGTTCTTTTGGCACCGAAGAATGTCAATAATGACTTAAATTATGTTACTTTGTTTTATGAGTGGTCTTTCATCATATAATCTTCCAAACAAAAAATAATGCTACTACATTTATAATATTACACAACATGTTGCAATGAAATCTACCACCACAGTTTAAATTACAACGTGGTTGACCAAGGCACCAAATAATGCAAGTGATACCAGTGTAGTTTGTCGAGCAAATTAATTAACTTAATTGTTAATCATTAAATCATCAATTTGGGGGCGTTAGCTTAGAGATGCCAACATTGTATGTGCAAGGAGTAGGGTTGGGATGGTTATCTAATATATGGAAAGAACTTGAAATGATACTATCAAATCACAAGAAACTTATGTGTATTGGGTAGCAAAACAAAGTTTACATTCTCGCCAAAAGGCTTACTATTTCTCACTTAAGATTTACACTCAAGTGTTGAGAAGCAACTTGTTCCTACCTTCAATGACACTTCATCTATGGAAACAAAGCATGTAAAATAATATAACTCTAATGAAATTTGAAACTACTTGTAATTAAAGGGATTTAATTAGCAAGCTAATAAAGAAACAAATTAATTACAAGGATTTATCCAAACATTCACATTCACACTATGCAGAAACTTGAAAACTTCGGAAGCAATGGATCTCCAATGCATAATTGTTGTACATTAAACCAAACATCATTATCTAGATTTAATACTTGAATGATGGAGCATTTGACATATTTAAAATGAAATTAAAACAAAGAGATTCAAGCTACATAATTAAAATTGAAACATAACAACACTAGTTATGAAATCAAAATAATATAATTGCAAACCCTATTGTTATAGAATAGAGAAGTGATGGCCTAATTGGTGGGTCCTCCCAATTGGATACATGTTTCCCAAAAGATCACACACATAAGAGCAAATTGTACACACCAATTCTTCCTTAGAACATCAATATGATAGCTTTGTATTCAAAAGTTGAAGTTTAGCAATACAAGAAAAAAGTAATATTATGCTCAATCCTTATTGAAAAATAATATATATGACCCTTCTCAGTCTTATGGAGCTTCAATTTATACATAAAATATCAGTGGAACCAAATTCCAAACTCAGAATCCATTCAAATGATTTTTACATTTTTTGGAAAATCGGTCACACAGAAAATCTCAACAAATCCAAATTAGAGAACCAAACTTATCTCTCAAAATATTTTGAATCTTGGAAATCGTCCCATAAGGAAACCAATTTGGACATTTATGCACAAAACTCATGTTTTCATTTTTCTAGATTCCTCTTATTATACATGTCGATAGGCATGGTATATATCTTTGAGTTAGGCTTGACTTTCTATTAGTTCATGGTTGACCATAAAATATACACCCCTTTATATAAAGTTTTAAAAAATAATGATTTATTTTAAATTTTAAATCTCATTTATCTGATATCTTATTGGCCAAAGACTTTGAAGTCTTATTGCTACCTTCACTTCCCCCAATGTTATTGTAATAAATATTTCTTGTTTTTTTAATGTATACTGTCAAAAATTGGGTCCATCTTGCAGAATTCATGCGGCAGGTATAGCGCATGCCAATGTCATATTTGTTTATCTCGGACCAAGCACTTGGAGACTCACACGTGCGACCTGGACATGATATGATAGGTGGATAACCATCTAGAAGCATCTAGATATGATTTCTATGTGTCTATTTCTCCATTGGACACATGGAAGTATGAAGAGAAATGATGGTATTGTGGGATCTCTATGCATGTTGTAGGATCTAGACTCATGAAAAACATCATCAATAATAAACCAATTAATAATCTCCCTAAGCTATTTAATTAATGGAAATAGTCGCATTTTGAGGATAATATTACCTTATTGGATCTAGATAACTATTCCATCAAAAACTCTTATATGTTTTTGATGATAGGGATGATAACGAGGAAAAAAAGGAGAAATAAATGGATTGAGGAGGGGTTTCACTAGCAATCAAATGGTTAATTTTGGAGGCCCAACATTATTGAACCCATAGAAAATCCCCAATACAGTAGTAAGTTTGTATTGATTTTGTGAACACCTCCAACGATGAGCAGTCGGCTCCATAATGGTTGTGTTTTCCATGGTAGTTGCATCTTTCTATGTACACGTCCATCAATACTATTCACCAATGATGAGCCAAGGTTTTTTGTATTCATCCCAGACACCATAAAATTAGATCTCAGATTGATATGGCATTCTTCCTCTAGAAGCAACACTTTCAGTTAATCTGAGCTAAGTGATCTCTCTGCATTAGTTGCTTGAAACACCCTTTCCTCACGCAAGTAGATAGTAGATTATTTTGTTCGTTTGGGAAGGATTGTTATTTCCAAGAGCACACTAGAAATAGGATGCCAAGATTCTTAGAAATATAAAAGACATGAATCCCCATATGACTCCCCAAGATATACCATTGCAAGGGCAAGGGAAAATCTATACAATTTTTAATGCATCACTTGAGTTTACTCTTCTCGGTATAAGGTAATCATAGATGTCATCAACTGAAAACAAATTGTTCATCACACTATGAATAATATAGCATATCGAAGAACATGGAAACTGGTTTTTTCTTGCAAAATTCATATTAATGCCAGACAAATGATAAAACCAATATAGAGGCTTCGAAGAAACCAATTTTTAGCAATAAACAACACAATAAGAAGTGCACTAGCAAGGCAAGAGGTTGCAACTCTTGCTATTAAAAGTTTTTTTTTTCATTTTAAATGACAAATGGGGTTTAGCAACAACTTCTTTTAAAAAATGTTGAGTCTTCTCTCTTGGACAGTGGTGACACCTTCTTCACACAAACAAGATATACTTCACACACAAAAGTAAACACACTAAAAATCACTCAAACACTAGAAATACTTACTCTCCTACATCTACATATGTATAGAGGATCAGCTCCCAATCTCTCACATATTTTTGGGCCCTCCCATGGAGTTACCTCAAAGTAACTAGCTTTTATACCAACTTAGAAATTGGGAGAGCAATCATTATGCACATAATAAAATTGATCTATATTTTATTATTCAATCAAGCTACATGAAGTTTTCCCTCAACAACATAATGAACTCGTGAGGGAATCTCTCAACCACACACTCATAAATAGGATCTGATAGTTGGAGAAGATATTACCACAACCAACTAGATCTAACAAATCCAAATCAGTCTAATGTAAGCATTAATTATAACATATTTGGGTAGATTCATAGTCCTCAATTTAATCTAAGATTGCAATTTGCAATTGCTAAAATCACAATTTTACATCCAACTAAAAATTCCAACCTAATTTTTAATCAAATTAAGGGGGGAAAATGACCTGAAAAAAGGATCAATTGTTTATCCCATGCTACAATTTAGTAGTGCTCTAAGGTTGAGAGGCACATGCCACAAAATTATCATTTTCCATCGAATCATGCAAAGATCTTAAAGCACGTGTCAACAACAACATTTTTAGGTTGATGTTTAGATTTTTGGATTTATAACTGTGCAAGGAGTTTTGGATCCAACATTATGAGAAACTGTGAAAACCTACACACTCTCAAACATTTTGAAGATTTGGAGATACAAATTATCTAAATGTGAATACATTAAGGGTTGCATTTCACAACTTGAGGAGATAAATACTAACATGCCACATCTTATGTGATGCATACTTTTACAAAATTAAATCTTAGTTTGGTCCAAGGTTGTATAATTTATTTTTATTATCAAATTTTTCATCAATTTTTTTTCAATTTAAAAAAGGTTTTTATTTTGATAGACTTGATCCCTATCCACTCATGATAGAATAGAAGTTCATATGGATTTATGTTGGTTCTTAATTGTCATATGTGAACTCCATGTTGAGTATGGAAAGAATAACACATCTCCCTCATAACATTATTAAAATGTTTTAATTACAAAAAATATTTTACTTTCAATTGCTATATATATATATATATATATATATATATATATATATATATATATATATATATATATATATATATATATATATATANTATATATATATATATATATATATATATATATATATATATATATATATATATATATATATATATATATAAAGTTGATGTTGAAATATTGTTTAGTTATTAAGATTTTTTTAAATGTAACATGTCAACTCCATGTTAAACATTGAAGGATTTGCACATCTCCCTCATCCTTGATTCATACTAATAATGTCTATATAATTCTTATATTATTTATGCCGATAATATTTATAACTCTTACAATTCCTATTATCCTTGTAATAGTAACTTCCATGATCTAAATGCTAATAATATAATTTATAATATTTGTATTAATAACACATTCTATGAATGATGGTGGTGGCGGTGGTGGTTAATGTCCACTGAGACAAAGCATTGGTCTATCGAACCTTAAAAAGGGAAAGGTATTACATGCATTTCTTTAGAGATTTATTTATGTGATGAAAAAGAATTAAGAGAATCTCTCCAAGATCACCATAGTTTTGATAAGTTACAAGGTAGGGAAGGTTGTTATTGTGACATAATTTGGATATACATAGGACATTCTAAGAGAAAGTGTTCTTCATATTCAACTCACTTAGTGTCACAAAGATGGTTGATTTTTTCAACCCACGACATTTTGGGAATGGTCCAATGCCCATTTTCACTATGGAGCTCGTGAGAGTTTGCTCTTATTTTTGCATTGTTGATTTTCTTCTTCATGATAGTTAAAACAAAAAGATATGTTTTATCTTCTAGATTAGGGTTGATCACCTCTAGTAGTATCTTAATTGTGTTATATCCTCTAATTCTTTATCACACCACAATTTATCCTTAAATTTAGATGTAATACTATTTTTAATATTATCGTTATTCTGTAAAATGGTATTCTTATTTATTCCCCATTGATTTATCCAAGATTGGGCATCTTTTTTCCATCCCCGCTTGAGTTGTAGGTGCTTTTGGCTAGAAATTGAAGTAATTATGACAAGTCTCTTGTCTTACATGTTTTTTATATTGTCCTTATAAATTAGGTACCTAGTCATAATCATGCTCTCAATGGGGGCAAGACTCACTTCTATAAGGAGGATAGGATAGGGTGTATTTCCTTTAATTTTGAGATTATAAGTTATAAAATTCTTTTGGATCTGCTCTATATTTATCCACAATTCTTTAGAGATGATGCATCCCCAAACTCCACATCCATATAAGATAACAAGATTGACAAGAGTCTCAAAGAGGAATTTTTTCTTAT
The DNA here is from genome assembly GCA_009831015.1 of Picea engelmannii. NCBI lineage: Eukaryota > Viridiplantae > Streptophyta > Pinopsida > Pinales > Pinaceae > Picea > Picea engelmannii. The sequence continues at coordinate 546,030 of ML789008.1, forward strand.
CCCATATCCATAGGTCCTCTAATTTACAATTGTTTCTAAGCCTAATGATAAGTTTTACACCCTCCATTTATCATTTCCTTAATGTTATAGCTCTAGTTGAGCTTGTTATGGATATTGATACCATACATACCAACTTTTTTTTTCTTGTACCGGAAGAATCGACAACTTGGGAGGTTCTCGTACTCGCGTGGCATAGGGTCGATTCCCATATGCTACCACTATAACCTCGAGGTGTGTCCACATAGTCTACAAGCATGGGGCACGGGTATATCAGAGTGAGAATTGAACTTGAGACCTCCTTTACATATTTCCTTCCATTTACATGACACTTGCCAGCCGGTCTACACCCCTGCGGGCCCATACTTACCAACTTGATGAGAACCCTCCAGAGTTCTTATTTTTTAGAGGTCGCATTTAGTGGCTATTTTCACCCCCATTTCGAAAAGTGGTGATACTAGTACAACCCTTTTTCTCAAGGTTAAAATTACCACATTTTGGAACCATAGCCTCAATAGCCTCACAATGTTGTCAACAAAAACCTTAAAATCAACCCCCAAATACAAAAGTGGTGTGAACAACAACACCATTTTTTTTTTATTTTTGAAATGAAAACCACAACTTCAATGAAACCCTTAGACAAGTGACAATCAGTACTATTGCAACCAAAACCTTAAAATTGACCCTCGAATCGAAAATTGTGCTCCAAGTAGCAACCCCTTTTTTTATGGATAAAATTGCAAGTTGTTTGAAATTGTGGCCTTGACAATTAGTACATTACAACCAAAATATTACTTGGAATTGAAAAAAGACACTATTAGTAGTGCCCTTTTTTTTCATGGACTTACAATTGTAACAATTTAAAAACCATAGCCATAAAGATCGACTATAGCCATAGTAGTGCCCTCTTTTTACATGGACTTACAATTGTAACATTTTTAAAACCCTAGTCCCAGACTCATGCTGCTCCTAGGATTCTCGACGAATCTGGTGATTTGGCTCCCCTCACGTGCTTCTCTGTCATCTATTCTGGATATGGATCGCTCCTTCCTTCCCTAACTTTTTTCATCGTTGCTTCTTGTGGTGTTCGTGATCTTCGTTTTGGAATCGTTTCTTCTTGTGGTGTTCGTGATCTCCGTTTTGGCATCGTTGCTTCTTGTGGTGTTCATGATCTTCATTTTGGTGGTTTGGGTACCCTGTGGTATGTGTCTCCTACAGTGTTCTGGTGTGGACTTATATCTAACTTTCTTCTAGCCAGATCTAGTTTCCCTTGTCTTGTCCCTTCATCTATGTGTCGTCAATGCTTCAATTGTGGAGCTTTCTTTATCCTCTTCCAGGCTTATGCGGATCTCCATTTGATTTATCTTCTGTGTTTCAGGGTTGTGTCAGGGTTTGATGCATTCCATCTACTTGTTGTCCCTAGGCTCAAAGGTTGAGTGTCGAGTTTAGCCTTTTGGTAGCTTGGGTTCAAAGTTTTTGGCCCTCTTTTTTCTCTGAGAGTTTTGAGTGTCACTCAGACCTGGTCCGTCCCGTATGTGGGTCTTCTTTGGAGTTTTTCTCTACTCCGCGTTATCGACGAGGATTTATGGGGGTTTGTTCTTTAGTTCACATTTATTCCCTCTAGTTATGTTGGTTCGTTCATGGTTTGATGTATACTCAGATCAGGGTTTCGATGCAACTCTTTCCTCTATTTGGTGATGGGGTCTATGCTTCGAGGTCCTTAGCTTTGGGTGTGTGGTGTTGTTGGGAAAGCCATCACTTTGAGGTCATTATAATGGGCGTGAATCTTTTGGCCACTCCTTTTCAGTAATATCGTGGTTTGCCTGGCACTTTCGAGATATGGTGTTGCGGGATGAGAGCTATATACCACTCTAACCTAGTCCCTCTGGCTTCTAGTGTTATCTTTTGGATTTAGCATGTTCGAGTTTTTTTATAGTCATGGGGGCTTCCTTTTTATGATTTTTTATGTGGTCTTTGAGCCATATATTGTATTTACTTCGTGACTTGTTAGTATCTTTTTTTGGCCCTTTCTAGTTTTTCATCCTTTTCAAGGAAGATCGTGCTTAATGCACCTGCAAAATGTAATTTGGTTCTCTTCGAATGAATAAAATTACGATTTTTTTCTAAGGAAAAAAAATATAATAAAATGCATTTAAAAAATAAACATATTAAAACACAAATATTGATTTAAAATATATATATATATATATATATATATATATATATATATATATATATTTAAAAAGGATATAAAAAACAATACTAACAAACTTTAAAATAAAACAAATAATTAAAAATTTAGTTAAAAAAAATATTATAAAATCATTATAAAAAACAATAAAAAATTTAAGGAAAACTAATATGTAAGAAACTTGTTTAAAAAACTTGAATTAACATAAGTTTTTCAATGTTTGGGATGGAAGGTATTGTCCCCCACCCTCCATATATTACAAAACTTTTTCTTTATAGCCCCTCATCTTGCCACTCAAAGGACTGGCCTCGCTTCTTTAAGTGATAGGAGAAGGGGGCGCAAATCATAAAGTGGTAGGATGAGGGGGCACAATGCATAATGTTATCAGATTAATTGGTGAATGCGGAAATAAACAAATCTCCCTAGATCCCACAAGAAACTAGAACAAAACATAACAGAATGCACACTTTGTCTTAAACTTCATCATCATATGAACTAGTTTAATGAGTCACAAGAGACATACCTTTTAAATGATGTTTCTCCTTGCTAGTGTCGTCTTTGTAGCTCCTTCCTTGATTTTGTAGAATAGTAAGTATGTCTAAGAACCACAAACCAACAAAGAGGGAAAACAAATATACATGTATTCTAATGAAGTCTGTGTATGCATTATACAATAGAAGACGAGATTCTTATATAGGGAAGAAATGCATTATTGTATTAAGTGAATAGAAAGTGGAGAATACAACCCATGCCTTGATGTTTCAAGGTCCCCTTTCGATGGCTCTTCGCTTCAACACACACACCTTTGCTCCAATGGATCGAATGAAGAAGATCCACAACCTGACTTGAAGAACTAAAGAAAATCTCTCAAGCATAATCTGAAGTAGAGCTCTCCATACAAATATTAGCCTATTCAACCTTAGCCTTTTCCATGAGAGATCCCTCTTTATATAGTGTGAAAGAGAGATGGATGAGGAGATTAGGATGATCCCACCAAATTAGAGAAGCGAGTAAGATCCAAACCGATTGGAGGCCACCTCATCTTCTAGAAGATCACCTTCTAGAACATTCATGAAATTTTACTTTTCCCATGCTTTAAGCATAGTCGCACCCTATGCAAGAGCAGCATGCGATGACGTCGCAGTCCAAGTATAGTGCAGGATGTGACGATTAGGCATCGTTGCACTATATGTATTTAGCAGGGTGTGATGACCTTCCTTCATATATTTTTTGGCAGAGGAAATAAAATCACTTTTCCCATAGAGAAAGTATCTTTTAATTATTTTTAGGGAACATGAGCACATGTTGTCAGGTGATCACTTAGGTGACCAAAATAATGTGTAACACATAATTTTTGTAGTGTTTGACATCACCGCCCTGTCAAAACCATGGTGGCATGTCCCTTGCACCCATCCTTCCCTCTCCAAACATGGAAAAAATTATGTGAATGCAAGTC